>WBMZ01015452.1:0-16886 GCA_013400975.1 Atrichornis clamosus
TCTTTTAAACTAAGACAAATCCTTACAAGCTTTGGGTAGTCTATAGCTTATTTCAACACTTAAGAAGGCTTCCTCTGCACAAAAATTCCCACTTAGATGAACTTTTCCACTGCAACTAATTACCACTGGCTATGTGTGGTGTCACCTAAAGACTGTAAGGATGTATATGTTCTGTCTTCCTGAGACTGAGTTAGACTGAAGCTGGTTGACATTGACCTGGAAAAACTTCTTAGCATGGCCAAGGAAGACATGGCATCCAGCAAGAACTCCTGAAACACTTCTTCAGATGATCTTTTTATTTGCAGAGTTGGTGGCAAGCAGGGTGAGGGGTATTTCTGGTGTGTAAAAAGACATAATTCACTCCTCTGCTCTTGTGGGTGAAGTTCCTTCCATTGTGTCTCCTGTAAAGACATCCGGAGAGCTGTCTGGACCTTCTTGCAGGGAAGTAAAGGCTGATTAAAGAACCAAATTATCTTAAAACAAACTGCCTGTGCTTTCAGAGCTGGCAGTGGAAGGACTTTTGTCATACCAAAGAGGCTTGGGACAAACTAGCCTGTTACTGACAGGGAATGGTTGGCAAGTGACTTTTTACACTGCTTCTGACCCCTTCAGTAGCTCATGTCCCTTTATCCATTCTATATAAATCATTTTAGAGAGTATCAAGGAACATGTCTACATTTCCATTAGCAGCAAATTTGCGAGAGGCACCTTCATAAGGGACTGTTAATAAAAAGCAATGCAGGTGGATACAGTTTCAGAAAGCAAAGGCTTGAATTAGATACACAGGTATCAGTATTGGATTCACAGGTATCAGTATCTATTGACCCAACACTGTATCTCTTCTGGTCTCACCTCAGGTAATGCTAGAGCCAGCAAGGTCAGTAGGCTTTTCCAGTTGAAATGGAAACAGGGCAATTGTATCATCTGAAATTTGTAGCAGCTCCTCTCATTTGGAGATCACTCATGGTTTTTGACAGACAAAGCTATGTAACCAATACAGAGGGTTTGCTTCCTTAAAGTTAGTTTTCCAGATGCTTTATTCATGTTATCCTAAGACTCCTAGTCTTGACATACTTCCACGGAGCAAAATACCTGGGCTGTTTAAAGGAGTGCATGGATCTTTGCAAACAGCATCACACTTCTTTTTCTTCCTTCTTTTGACAAAGGCAACAAGAACTCTGCTGCAGGCTTTTAAACCAGTTTCCTATTTCTCAACCTTAGAAGGTACACAATTTTTAAAGTACTGGTCTGTTGAGAAGCTTGATTGCATTTTGTGACTCTACTGTCCCCCTGCAGAGTCTGCAGTGTCAAATAAGAAGCATGGCTATAAATTGAGCATGACTAAATTTAGGCTGGAAATAAGAGGGTTGCCAGTATCAGAGCTCTGGGCTTCTGGAACAGCTATACAGTAGAAGTAATAAGGGCAATAAAAAAACCCTAAATACATGAAAAATTAACCATGATCTATTAATGAGCAGGCAGCATGAAGTGAATATGGCAGAAGTGTAAAACTCAGTGGGCTGGCCATGTGACATGATCACATCGGTTATTTCTTTACTAAGTGACTGGTGATGCTTGGTGCTTAGCACTGTCCATTTAGGTTTAATTATTGCAGAGATATTGAAATGTGAAATTGGAGCACAACAGGAGAAATCAAGCCAAGTTGTTAAACGAGATGATTTCTGCCAGTTATTTCTGTCTGTCCTTACAGTAGCAACAGGGTTATAGGCCTATGGTATCTAGCCAAAACCATAGTGCAGAAAAGAACCTGATTATGTGAATACAGTCAGTGCCTCCCTGCAGTTTTAGATTGCTACCCTATTCTAGCCTTCCTATTTTATATAAAGGCATTGAGCTCCTTCTGCAGCCCAATATCCAGTCCACTCCACCACTCCCAGCTCAAGCCCATTCTCTCCACATATATTCTTGTACTCTGAGCTCAGCCATGGTGATGTTCAGCTTAAGTCCTCTGAAATGCACTGCTCGCTCCCCCTCCCTTTACCATCTCTCTGCAACCCCTTGTAGCCTACCTGATTCCTTCCAGCTCCAGACAGGCAACAATGACAAGATTTTTTCCATCAATAAGGAGATATTAGGAAGAACTAAGGCAGGTTGGAAATAGGGAGAAAGGTCCTGTCTTCTAAAAGTACAATCTGAGCATTTTACAAGTATTTTCACATTTGCACAGTATCTCACTGAATCTTAACTCTCTTATCTCCTTCATTATTTAACTCTACTTTAATGGAACAGTTTCTTAATGAGCCACAGTAGAAGAAGTAATTACTTTTGACTGGGTATTTATCAATGGTAATTTAAATGTTGTTTTGTCCTTTGTCAGATTTGTGCATTAATTCAAAGCTCAGTTTGGTTCTGAAGAGTGAATCAAAGGAAAAAGCAGCAAGAAAACCTTCATATTCATGGACTTCATTGTTCTTACATTTTACAAGTAAAAACTTTTTTTTTTTTCCTATTTGCTAGTTCATTATACCTTAACCTGGGCTGGGAACAGTCAGAGAGGGTTCTCTCTGCTATCCACATGACAACCAGTAACATAGTCCGTATTGTCCAAACTGTAGTATGTGCAGCTGAATTGTCTAAAGAGAGATTTTCAGCTTGTGATGCACACATCTTAGGGACTCCACAGAGGACTTTTCAGCCTTTGTGAAAACTAAGAAAAGTGGGTTTGATGGTAGGCTTAAATTTACTTTCATAACTGCGCTTCTCCTGCTGGGCAAAAAACCTCACAACCAACTTTCTCAATCTGCAAATAAAAATCTAACAATAAAATAATGTATCTAAAGCTTATCCTACAGTTAGCATGGATGTTAACAGCCAGAAGGCTAATAGAATGTATGCAGCTGTGAGGTTGTGCAGGTGAACCTGAGGATGTAGTTGGGCTTGCAGATGTATTTAGCCAGTGTAAAGAGGCTTATGTGCTGGAGAAGTGCATGTGTTAACTCTTGCTTAACCATAAGTAAAATCGTTGTCACTGAGTTACCTTTTCTCTCATACTGACCTGATTAAATGGGAGTTGCTGTCATTCAGTTTTATTGCACTGATAGGTGTTTGAGACAGTTCACAGTACACCAGCCTCCAATTAGCTAAGCAAACTGTACTAATAAAACTAGAAACTGGTGAAAATAAATCCACAATCAGCAGGCACATTAGTTGCAAACAGAATTACTGCAATGCACAAGTTTCTGAATGCTCCAGGTCAGCCACAGGTCTGAGGTCTGAGATGAAATCTTTGCATCTGTTATTCCATTCTATTTATCCACTGAAGTGTGTTTCTGTACAATTAGATTCTTCTTATATACTATACCAAAACAGCAGATGTATGGGGGTTTTTAACATTTCAATGGCATTCTTCCTTGCTAAAATTTTCCTAAGCATGGATGGAACTGTTGAAAGAGGCAGGTATGCAGTGCTGGTAGACTGGAAATATCTCTTCTAGCTGTCCAACACATTTTGGAGAAAACAGCCCTTCGGAGTCTTCTGCAACATCTCAGTGCACTTTTGAGAAAGTGTCTATAGAATAGGCACATGATAAGTATCTGAAAATGCTGTTGGCTTCACAGTCTCTTCTATGTACAAATGCACATATACAGATTTTACATAGGCAAAAACTCTACCTTGCTGCAAATCGCATTCTTAAACCCACAGGTGTCTGGTTTGCATGTAGTCTATGTTTGCAAACTTAAGGTTGCAAACCCATTCAAAAATAAGTTCTAAACCCTTATGATTTGCCACCCTTACTTTTCCTTTTGTCAGCTTTTTAAATTGCCATTTTCTTAAGGTAAAATTGAAGAATAAGAAACCTTACAATGACTTCTGTTAATATAGTGAAAAGTGCAAAGAGGCTGAATTTGAGTGGACCTTGAACATGTGCTGGCAATGTTAGCAACGGATTTTGTTAATATAAAGTAATCCCAAATGGCTGCAAGTTGTAATCAGTCAGAGACATCAACAGGGAAAGAAAGAGATAATTTTCAAATGCTATTATGCTGCGCTTAGGCAGGGATGTGAGAAAGGACTATCATTAGGTCCATTCTGCCATGGACTGAATGGATGCTGTTGAAAAGGACAAATACACTAAAAGTGAAACAAATGAAAATTTACTGTTAGATCAGTTAAATACTCTAAGCAATTAGTTTGACTATAATGATGAAAGTAACTTTTAAGTTTGTAGTTTGAACGTACCAATTTTGAGACAAGACATGACTTCAGTAACTTGCTTTGTTGACCTCTAACACCCGTCAATGTATCTCTGGTAATACCCATGCTCAATTTTTCCTGCTGATCCAGTCCCTCCAGCTCTTGCATTCACTGTATCTTCTTATTCTTCTGCAATTTCCCCCATTCTCTCTACCCCGGAAAATATTCAAAAACTTTTGAAAAGTAAATAGTTTACTTACAGTGCTACCATGCTTGGGATGTTTCATTTATGCAGTTACTGTTAATTTAAATTGATCAACTGTTAATTCAAATTCCTCTAAAGGCACACCCAGCAATTGTAGCCACAATTAACAAATATTCTGCAACTAAAAGTATGTCAGGTTTTTTTCCAGCAAAACTAGTTTGTGCATAGATAATGAAGATAGAAATAAAAATTGTTAAATGTGTTTAATTAAAGGTAAGGTACAAAGGACTATGATAGCTCATGCACAATTGAAACTAAAGGTAATTTGCCATTTTAATAAACAAACAAAGTAAACCCCTAGTCCCAGTGCTTTTCTTACCACATTCTTGAAGGAGAGAGATATCTGGGAAATCCTGTGGAAGCAGAGTGCCTGAAAGTATATTACTGATGTATTTTCTTTCATTGACCTTGTGGGAAATAAGGTATGGAGGGGGTGGAGTTTTAAGATCATGGAGTCTCAGGCAGGAATTGCAGAACCAAAGGCAACTTTGAGGAATGGGGTGCTGGGAAGAGGTAGAGTTCAGGGAAGGGGGCAAAAAGTCTCAGTCCTGCAGTCTTGTGCAGCAATACTCTGTTGTGTTCACTCTCTTATTTTGAGCAGTAAAACTCATGTCACTTTTGGGAGGAATCTGGGATGAGAAATCCTTAGGTGCACGACAACTGCTGGAAATAATTTGGGATCTGGGATCTGATGGATCTCTGTCTCTTGGTTTCCTAACTCTCTTCTTTGAAGAGTGACATTTCCAGGGCCCATTGCATATCCTTGAGTTTCCTACTAGGCCACACATCCAGAGGTCATGTTGTCTCCCATGGAGGCACGCTCACCAACACATGGACAGCACTACCTACTGATTATCATAGGAGTTCAGAGCTTCTTACCAAACACTTTATATTTATTTGTACCTCACTGATCACTTACCAGGAAATTTTATAGAGTCTACACCATTTTGAGATGGCTTAAAGGAAAAAAAATTGCCTGAGAACAATAAGGGGAAAACTGTACTCCGTCTCTTCTGAAAATTCCCCCCTGACATTTGGGAAGTCCTTTTGTGGATGATAAAAGGATGTTTGGATTAGTTGTTGCTGCTACTATTTGCTTATTGTATCTTAGCTGAATTTTCTTGAATTCATGTATGATTTGAACAACTCCCCCCCACCTTTTCTGAAGAGTTGCCTTATTGTAACTGTACTTCATAGCACAGAGGCTCTGCCTTGAACAGCCAAAGATTTTAATGATGACAGTGCAGTATAGTAACCACAAAGGCCTCTGTGTAAAGGAAGTAGTTGATCAAGGAGGTATCTAATTATTCATTTGTTGGCAGCCTGGTTTGTTCTAATACTTTCTTGGATCTGAGTTATGGTCAGATATTAAAATGATGATGATGACTGTAGGGTGCCTGGGAATACAAAGCACTTTCACCACACTGGCTTCAGTGTGTTGTCATGCTATAATGATTACAGTTTATTCATTGTCACTAACCTATTTAAATATTTGAGAACAAAGTGGTGTGGTTATATAAAACTTTGTGCAAGAAAATGCAACTCTCAAGATCACTTCTAAGCACTGCTGTTGTCATCTGCAGTCCCCTTTGATCCCAACCACATATCCGCATAGTAGCTCTGAGGATCTGTGAACGATTTCTCCCTTTCTCCTTGTTTCAGGTTGCAGCTGCTCATTAAAACACTTCAGGACATCTCTTTGAAGAAACATGGTGGTGACAGTGGCTGATCAAACTCCAAATGCTCAAATACCTTGGGCTGGGAGAGGAAATCCATATGTCAGAATCCTGTCACATCTTGAATCTGTTATTGGAAGAAAAACATGCTAATGTTTAGGGCACTGTTTGGGAAAGAGAAAAACAGGATTCAGTTCTCAGTTTCTAATCTAACCATGGAACAACTCTTTCATTCTCCTCGCTCCTTAGTTCTCCAGGTAAAAATAGGGTTTTTTCCTGCAAAGGCTTGTAAGAGTGACTCCATTAAGTGCTGGGACATCTGGGCACTCTGACGATGGTAAGAGTTTAGATGGGTGCAGTTGGAGATGAAATGGGGTTATCCTCTGGTGTGAGAGTGATTCAACCCCAAATGATACATGTTGGTAGGACAGAGCTATATCTCTGTGTGCTTAGTACTCCTGACAACTTTATGTCAGAGCAAAGAGCACAGTCATTTAGCAAATCACAGAGCTGCTGCATGGAAGATCACGTTGACGCTTTGGAGTTATTCCCAACATGTAATCTCAGCATGTAATTCTAATACAGCTCTAATCTGGAGAGTTTTTATGGAAAATCAAGTCTTACTGCATGGATTATAGAGACTTAATAGCAACTATCTGTGTTTTACTTGAGAGTTTCGTAGAGCCAACAAGTTAGAGAGGATATGAACTGGAAACTACAAGTCTGCAGCCTTTGTCCCATGTTTTACTAATTTACAGGTTCTGTAAAATTTTGTTGAAGGCATCAAGTCTACAAAAATATGTTTCAGAGCATAATATGAACCAATGATAACTTTTTAGTGATGAAAGTCTGTGAAGGAAAGAGCATTGTCTGAGTCTAGAAATCCAGGCTGAGTTCATACGACAGACAAATTACATGGAAATGAGTATCAGATATCACTGGTGGGAGGAAAACACAGAGGTCAAGACTGTCCTTTTCAGAGTTATTTCTATAACATGAACCTGCAATTAACATTATACATAACTTTTGCCCTCTTCAAAAGTAAAACTGAAGGGCAAATACTAAAAAAGTCTTCTAATGATAGTGCTCAATTGTGCAGAGTACTTCTGACAACCTAATTCAAAGAAAAGGTCTGTAATATATGTATGCTTTTGTTCTTGGAAAGGATTCCTCTGATTGCTGGTGGCACTGTCTGACTGTACAAATGAAGCGATCCCTCAGGAGCTTTGGATGTCAGTCCAGGCAGCCAGACTGGGGTCACCACCTTGCCAAGTAGTCCTCCCCAGAGCCAGGCTTACTGTTGGATGACCTGCACAGGGAAATAAATGGGTTTCATGTGAATATTTTGATGATGCTACCTTTAGGGACGCTCTATGAATACTAGGTTATACAAAAGTATTGATATACATGATAAAAATAACTTGTAATTCCTACTTTTAGGGAAGAGTGTGCTGGGTTTGTGTGGCATAAATTTTTTTTCACAGTAATTAGTATGGCGCTATGTTTTGAACATGTGCTGGAAACAGTGTTGATAATATAGAGATGTTTTCATTACTGCTGATCAGGGCTTGTACAGAATCAAGACCTTTTCTGCTTCTCAACCCCACCCTGTCAAGAAGTAGGCTGAGGGTGCACAAGCAGTTGTGAGGGCACACAGCTGGGGCAACTGACCCAAACTCACCAAAGGGATTTCCCAGACTATATGGCACTGTGTTCAGCATATAAAAGCTTGGTGAAGGTGGAGGAAGGGGGAGTTAGGGAATTTGTCTTCCTGATTAACTGTTATCCATGATGAAGTCCTGCTCTTCTGGAGATGGACAAACACCCGCCTGAAATGAGAAGTAGGTGATTAATTCCTTGTTTTGCTTTGCTTATTAAATGTTTTTTGTCTCAACCCACGGGTTTTCTCACTTGTACCCTTCTGATTCTCTTCCCTATCCTACCAGGGGAGGGTGAGAGAGTGGCTGTGTGGGGCTTGGTTGCTGGCTGTGGTTAAACCACAAGAAAGGGATTGAATACTTGTTTGCAGAGCACTGCCTCGCAGGGCCCTGAATCCAAAAGTGAGGCCTCTTGGCCCTTTCGTGATGCAAACAGTAATTTAAAATATATATCTGGCACAGTGCAAAGAGAGAACATCCAACATCTGTCACATTCCATTATCTTGCCTTGGTGCTATTAGGCTATTATTAGTATTTAAACTAAATATATCTTCCCACAGGCTGCTAACCATAATACCTCATTCAAGTACCCCCTTCTTTTATTGCCACAAACTGTTCTGAACATCACATAAATGAAACTGGAACATCACTTGATGGACTGTTATCATATTTTACTGCTTTATTTTAAATGGGAGGAAACAAAACTTGCCAAGTGTTGTCATATGGTTTGATGAAAATTAAATGGATTTCCCTATCGTTTTGGGTGAGGGAAGTGAACAGAGGCTTCTCTAATGGAGATCAGATGCAGGCATTTGGTTCCACACTAACAAGGGCCCATATGCTGTTGCTGGTGTATCAGTTTTGTCTTGGGGCTATAAGACCCTGGAATGACTGGTTATTTTTTTTTTTAAACTGTCTTTTATAATTAATTATCTGACTCCTCTATCTCTTCAAAGCCGAGTGAAATAAAGACGTTGTAAGAGAATAGAATTACTCTAAGCAAGAAGTTATCTTAGAAATGTTTCCTTCCCAAGCCAAATGCTGTGTTTCTACTGGGAGCTCTGCTCAGCAGTTTGCAAACAGCTGCCCCAAACCTCAGGTAGCATTTTGAAATGAGTTGTGATTTTAATTCACATCAGCACAAATCGCAACTGCTTGCCCAGGTCCAAGAGTGGTGCTCTTCCCTAGTCTGCCATGAAGAATGCTCAGGAATCATCCAGTCTGCATCACAGTTTGGCAGGCACTCACACTACATCTGTTCCCATACATCAAGCAGTGCCCACTTATGTTGCTGGGTCCTGGGACAGGATTGTCCTTGTGGTTGAACACACTGGTCTCGGGTGTTATTTCAGCCTGGGCCAGGTAGTGCCATCTCAAATGGCTCCTGAGGTGGGTGGTTGCTAGTGCAGACCAGAGACAGTCCTGGGGAATAAGGGAGCAGTGCTGTGGACATGAGCCTGCCTGTCTGGTGGCTCAGTCCCAGAGAGCAGTCCTAACAACATTTAATTTCAAAACAGCGAATGTGAGAGTTCTGCAGGCATAGGTGTATCTTCAGAGGCTGTCCCACCAGCCCTGCTCAGGGAGCTAGAGGGTGGTCACAGTGCTCCATCTAGAAAGTCTGAGCAAAGCATCCTGTCAGAGCAACTGTGCAGCTTCTGGTGTCTGACTTGTGGCATCCTACGCACTGGAGGTGCTTGGTTTTAAGATAATCCTATCTTCTAGTTGACATTATTTATTTATTGTTTTACATTATTTATTATAGTACTGTCCTTGTCAAATATGAAAACAGTAGCAATACATTAAGGGTTACTATTTCCACACTATGCAAGTCATCCTTTTACATAGGAGCGAAGAGCCACATAGACCCGGGGCAGATCAGCTGCCCAAGTCCCTTCTGAATGGCTTGCAGGGGCTGGGTCTGGCAAGGGGAAGTTTTACCTGCTTTTCAGTGCCATGGCTATGGGCCTGCACCCACAGTGGTGCTGTTCTGTGTGGACGTGCTGGCTCCAGGGACAGCTATGCAATGTTAGAGCCCGATGACACCAGGTGGCCAAGTCCCAGCCGGCTTTCCCTCTCTGAGCTGCAGCAGCCATGACTTCTCAGCCTGCATCCCCTGGGACCTCAGCAAGGTCTGGGCTTCTGACATCCTGCAGGAGGGGTAGAGGCTTCAGAGCTTGTGTGCAAGCTGGCTGAGACAGAAAATTTGAGCTCTTCTTTGGGCCAACAGTGCAACAAAGACAAGCCTTGCATTACAGGCGTGCTGTTGCTCTGGAAACTTGAAGCCTCCCATAAGCAATGCAACTAGCTGCTTATCACTTTTTCTTCACAAAGGAGGAAATTTATTAATTTAGAGAACACTAAGGACACAGAAAAATTAATTTTTTTTACAAAGCTTCCTCTTAATAACCTCTAAATAAACCACGTTTCTTTCTCTGTGGTTTCTACCTACCTCCAGAAGGCAAATGTATAAAATCTCTTCTATCAGCCTCTAAACATTTCCTGTAGAAAGAAAAAAGATTACTCTCTTTTCTGAGTTACCTCATCTTGAGCTGGCATGGAAACTTGTTTAGTGCACAGTGGCAGCTGCCTCTCTTCAGCTAAAATTGATAAACAGCTGCCGCTTACCTCAGCTCTTCTCCTGACTTGTTAACAAAATGATTATTGCAAAGTGCACCTCTTAAATCTAAATGTTAAATGGTGTTTTGGAACAACTCATGTCCTCTTTCTTCTTAGCTGAAGTAGTTCCCTTAAGGAGCTAATCTGTAAGGCTATTAGCTGTCACAGTAAGTATAGGTATTGAAAAATATTCTCTTTGGGAGATGAGGGAGTGTTTGAAAGAAAAGTGTATGAAAGAAAAGGCTCAGCTATAAGACAACAGGGGTTTAAAAGTTTTTTTTAAACTGTTACAGTTCTTGATGTCTAAAAATGCCTTTGTAGACTTGCTGCCCTGTACAGTGTCTTCTGGGACCCTGCTTTTTCCTAAAATACTGTGTTTGGGTTGGCACTGTATGAGGTGCCTTTTAAAGCAAAAGTGAATGAAAGCAAGTGGTGTCTACCGAATGTTTGTAAGTGGCAAAGAACTGTAGGAAATGTGTTTTATTCCCCAGAGACTGTGGAGACCACAAGGCAGAAAAGCCCTCGGTGGCAGCTCTGCTGCAAGAAGGGGTAATGGTGGCAGTGGGGAAGCCTCAGAGATGGCTGAGGATGGGAGAAGGCACCAATGGGCCTGCCACGCTTCCTGCAGCTGCCCTGCTCGGGAAGGAGATGTCCACTGCGTTCAAGGTGGGATGGGAGTGAGGCCGCTTGGCTTTGTGGTACAAAACAACAACTGAGCCTAATGCAGCAGGGAATGCTCCCTGACATTTCTTTTGGAGGGTGTTTAGGGCCCTCTGTCTTTGAAAATTTGCCCCTGTGTGCAAATAGATAAGGGAAAGGCAACCTGAGCACAGTGGGATACTGCTGGGAACGGCATTTGTATTTTCTAACTTTAATAATCTGGCAGTCCCCACTGTGGCCCCATGCTATTTGGGTATAACCCAATTTTATTGAAAAGTGTTGTTGAAAAGACATATTTTGCACACTGGTAAAAGAAGACCTCATCAGAGTTACTTTAAATAAAATTTCAGAACTTTTTTTCCTCTCTAGGATATTTTCCAGTCCCATTCTGCAGTATTTGCGAGCAATTGTAACAGCTGTTCTTTCCTTAATCATTATCATTGGTCTTTCTTTTTTTTTTTTTCTCTGTCCCAAAGCAAAAGATGGTGGCCAGACTCTTGTGTCTCCAATATACACTTTTTTTTTGGTCTGAATAGAAGTATGAACCTCTGCAGTTGAGTGAGTTTGGGTATTCTGTCCTGGGAAGCAGTTCCAGGTGCTGCTCTGCAGCACACCTGTCACAAAGGGATGTGGGTGCTTGCAGCAGGACAAGGCAGAAGTGGAAGGGAATGGTTTCAATAAAGTACAGTGTCCAATCCTCTCCTTCTGTTGACAGGGAGATGGATAATCAGAGGGCTGAACAGTGAGTACCCAAGCAGCACAACATGAGAAATACACCTGAATCCCATCCTTACCATCTTGAGATACAGATTATGCACTAATTCCAGTAACTGGTTAATGCAGAGTGCTGCAAAGTGCCACCTGCTAAAATCAGAGTCTTACAGTTCATCTTCATGCTATGAGCTACCACCATCAGTGTTCATCTTTTTACTCAGTATGCCAGACAATGCCCATGGAGGGACACTGGCTGATGGCTTACCAGCTGACACCAGCAAAAGATGGGCTGAGGACCTCTCCTCCCCTTGTCATTTGTTTTTGCAGCATTCACATACTTGCAGCCAGATACCTCTCTAGTTTTCACTGTTCAGAAGAAATTCAGTTCTTTCTCTGAGATCCCACTAACAAACATTAAAATTAAAAGCAAATGCCATGAAAATACTCAGAGAAATTATATCAATGATACAATACATTAATATTTATTTAATTGCTCCCCTTTCAGGTCAGTTTCCCTTAATACTTGATGCTGTTGACTTCAAATAAACCTTAAGCTAAAATTGTTCATACATAAGTACATGCTTGATAGGGTGAAGATGTTGGCTGGGGTTGGAACAGAGTTGGAATTGTTTGTGAACTTCATACTGGGGCTTATTTCACTTTTAGCCATTTGCTTTTGCAAGGATAGCTGTCCAGTCATGTGTTATTGAATTAATATTTATAACCATATTTTAAAGTGTTCTGATCTGGGAAATCACTATTGCATATTTTTAGATCAGATTTCTGAGTAAAGAAAGTAGTGGTTTGCTATGTGCAAATAAGATGGTGTTGCTATTTTTCAACTGCCTCTACTTGCAGTGGAGAAAGTTCATTCAGCAAGCAAAAGGAAAAATTTGAGCTTTCATAGCAAATGCTGTTTTTAGCCTGCCTCAATCTTTGAACTAAGATTATACTCAACCACTCTTTCTCATTGCACAAGCAGACCTTGGAAACCAATACACTAAAATTAGGAGGCATGTTTGCATTTTCAACCTCTCCAAGTGCAACACTGCAAACAGTTCATTCCAGCTATGTCATTACTGTACAACAGAAGGTTTTGGGGTTTTTTTTAGAAAGCAAATGTCATTACTTACATCTCTTCCACATTGCTTAAAAAAAATACCTGCTTTTTTTCTGGCAAAATGCATGTGAGGACTGAAGCTGCCCTTACTGCAGTGTCCTTGCTGACCCCATAAGTGTAGGAGCCTGGGTTTGTCACAGGCACTTTGGCAGCCACTGGCTCATCTGGAGGGAAGGTGTGAATGCAAAGTTGCATCTTTTCTGTTTTCAGGAGATGGAGAAGGGATCATTAGAAGAGTAAGTTCTACTCTCTATTAAGAAGTATGTTATTAGTCCTGAAAAAGGGTAAATTTAAGGTGTGTCATTCTGCTAGGGTTGTGTAATCCTGGTACCTGGGACGCTGTACCCTTAAGAGGATTCACAAAGATTTTGCAAAGACCTCCTCATGAGTACAGTTGAGATGGTGTATTTTAAGGCATTGTGATGGAAAGTCTAATTTTTGTTTGTTTGTTTGTTTTGTTGTTTGGTTCTTTTCATTCTGAAAGGTTCCAACGAAAGTTAAGTACCTCTTTACCCTCTCAGTGCTTTCATATTCCTGCCTGGAACTGCTCCTCACAACTTTTGCATGAAACAAGGAAGAAACCTAATTTGCTTAAATACGAGCAAGGAATGATTTCATAAAAGTAGACAACCAAAAAACCCAGCAAATCCTTTTTGACTAGAAACAGGTATCCCAGCTTTTAATTGTGTACAACCTAAACACTGTCACTACCAGAAGAAATTAACTGCTGTAATTAATTCTTGCTGGCACAGTGCCACACCTTGGAATGGATGTCCTGTGGGGTCCAGGCTCTGTTCATGGTCATGTGTGCAAGACGTTCTTCATGAAGCGCTGAGCAGGTGTGGAGTTGAATATAGACTAAAGTTTGGCTTAAGGGCAGAAAATTAAATTAAGATTGTTCTGGGGCTGGTAGGAGACCTCTTTGCATTATAGAGGAGTTTTTTGGTGTTTTTTTGGGGGGGGATTGTTTTTTGTTGGTTTCTTTTGTTTTGGTGCGATTTCGGGTTTTGTTTGTTTGTGTGAGAGAGAGAAAGCAAAAAATTATTTTTTTGCTAACTTGACAACGAGGGAAACTTCGAGGAACAGACCCGAGTTTCTCCACTTTGCCACCAGATGTCCGTCATGAGCAGGGATAGCTGGTGACCTGAGCGGTACCCAGAAACCTGGATTCGCAGCATTTTTTAAGATATGACGGTGAAAACTCGGGTGAAATTACATGTTACCATAGAATTTTGGATCGCGGATACGCTGTGAAGGCTTCTTGGCATGTAAAAAATCCTGCCGGGAGTGCTACAATATATGTTTAACTAACTCCTAAAACGTGTGTCTCAGCCTACAGCAGTTGTAGAATACAGAGCCTTTGCAGTCCTCCAGAGAATTAGGCATGCAACTCTCATCCAAAGTCCTAAAGACCTTTGGGGAAACTTGCACGTTCAGATGGCAGGAATATCTGAAAGCTGTCACTGCACGTGACCTCTTTAAGAAGACTTAGTCCTTTTCAGCCTCATCGAGTTGCTGAGTGATGCTGTAACTTTCGTAGGTCTGATGGCATTAACTGAATCCCACAGTAAAGCATTCACATCTACAGGCAAGAGGCATTTCCAGGCATAAGTAGGGTACAACTCCGGGAAACATTGCTGGGAAAAAAGTGGAAGACTTCAATTAGACATAACAGAAGGTGCAATGGCTTCATAAGGAGGGTGTTAGGTTCCTTGCTACATGAGGTAACTTACCACATGAATAAGGTAACTTCAGAGGGCACAACTCGAAGGTTTGCTGTGTGTCCTTTTCCTTAGACTGCTTTAAACTCAGATACCCAAATGCTTCCAACTATTACAACAGCTGATGTTTACTGCAGTAACTCCTATGCAAATGGCAATATTTCAAACATTTTTCTTTCAGCTTAAAAATGTAAAGGTGTCTGAGCATCAGAGGAACAGAAACACCCAAGAGCTGCCCTAGAGTTTAACGCTGCCTGCTGCTAAATGTTCACAATATCTTCCTATCTTCAAGAGAAACAGGAGACACTTTGGATGGAAGGGTTCATTATTCAGCAATAACTGTACAATGGGACACTTCCTTCTCTCATTGTCTAAACAGGAAGCGGAGGCTACAAAGCTCTTCTGGACACAGCAACACGAACTACACCCAAACAGACTCAGAGATCGGGAAGTGAATGGCTGTGGGAAGTGGCTGCTCTCCTCCCTCACCACCTGCGGGATATGTACCTGCCTGGGAAACGTTCCCTTTCTTACATCAGGGCCCTTGCACTTCCTTCCAGTTTCCAAATGTCCTTCCTAAGGGGCTACAAAATGTCCTGCATCCCTCTCAGCTCACCAAGGGAACACCAAGTGCACTGGGCTCTCCTCCTGGGAGCCTGGGTTTTCCCCACAGGATCCCACACTGCCTTGCAGAAGTAAAGGAGTGTTGCTCACCTCCATTCTGGGAGTGAGCCTTTGTCTCCCCGTTTAATAAAACTAGCCCCATTGCTCTATGCTGAGAAAAGTGGATAAATGAATCAGCACTACAAAAATTTCCCTGGACATTGCCTTCCTTGAGTCTTTACTGGGTAACACAGATCTCTTTTGTGAAGGTAGTGGATCCACTATAGCAAAAGGAGCATGTTGCGTCTGTGCTGTCACATGAACCATCAGTTTCAAATTCCTGGTGTCTTCACAAACTGGAAAAAAAAGACAGTTGCAAAAGCAGCTTCCATACTCTTCCCTCCCACACCCATGATAGCTATGCTCAAATCCTCTCAAAGATGCCTTTTTTCTTTCCAAAACAAGCTTTAAAATATCCAGTATTAGGGTGTTCCTTGTCTGGTGCAGTTAAAACACACATCTGTAACTTTGCTTTCACAGAAGTGAAGGCTCCGTGTAACCCCCACTTTTGAAAATACCGTAGTCTGTCCTGAATGTTCTCAGCTGTGTCTCTGGGAAACTGAATATGAGCTTATTGCCAGATCCTGATTCTAATAAAGTTAATGGAAATTTTGCCAGTGACTTCAAATGGTCCAGATATTATTCTCGGGCCAACTCCTATGAAATTATCCCAGTTCAAACCTAGAGCAATTGCACTGATTTCAGTGAGACTAGTCTGGCTTTACTCATCCATCCCGAGGAAGATCCATGAAGTCAGAGATCAGGATATGGAAGAGTTGCTTTTCACTCAACCAAACTGCTGTTATTGGAGTGTTGGATGGTGTTTGGGTTTTTGGGGTTTTTCCCCGCTTTGATGAAAGTGATGAAATCAGAGCTGCAATCTTACTGTAGGAGCAGGTATGTACTTTTACGACAGTATAACCTATCCCACAGGATGCAGACCGCTACTCCATCCATCAGGGCTGGCGCAGGGTACCTGTACACAGCCGTGCACTAACGCTCTATGCTCAGCTCTGTGAATTACTCCAGAAAAAAAGCTGTGTAGGATGCTGCAACCTGTTAAAATGAACCGCAGCGCTTATTCAGATTTAGAACACTCCACCTACTTTCAGGACAAATAGCCAACACCCGCTGGAAGCTGGAGGGGTGGCCGAAATCCTTCCTTTAACAAGAAACAACCCGGCAGAGCGGCGCGGCAGAGGTGGCCGGAGCCGCTGTTTGGCGGAGCGCCGCACCAGCGAACCAGCCCGTGACATCCGACGGGGCAGGCGCTGCCGAACCTGCTCCGCCGCCCCCCGCCCCGTCCGTCCGCCCGCCCCCGCGGGGCCGCGCTACCTGCGCCCGCTCCCCGCCCCGGAGGAGCGGCCGCCCGCCCCGCCGAGAGGCGGGCGCGCTGGTGATTTGCCTTCGCCGCCAGCAGCCCCGCTCCGGCCAGCCCGCGGGGACCGGGGCTGCAGCCGCAGGAGCCGCTCGCTCGCTCCCTCCCTTGCAGCGGGAAAAGTTTGCTGCTCTTCACCCTGCTCCTTCTCCCCCCGTACGCAGCCCCCGCGGCCCGGCGCGGATCCCCCGGGCAGGGGTATGGCGCACTGAGCGGCCGCACCGGGTCGGGGGCGGCCCCGCCGCACCTGAGTGGCGGCG
>WBMZ01015456.1:0-29959 GCA_013400975.1 Atrichornis clamosus
CCCGAGCGCCCACTTCCGTGCCGGCGGCGGGCGGGGGGCGTTTCCGGCAGGTGGGGGGAAGGGGCGCCATGGCCCGGGGGATGCCCCCCCCCCGGTATCGATGTCCCGAGAAATAATAAATAACTACGCGTGTTCCTTTCAGCAAGTCTTGGCTTGTTAACTCAGTGGCAGGTTGCTGGCAGCGCGCCCTCCAGAGCACAGGGCTACGGCCTCCTCTGCCTATGGCCCTGGAGGCTCTGAGTGCCATGTGAGCCATAGGGCCGGGCCCTCGTGCTTCTGTGCGGTCGCTGCTCGGCTCTTCCGATCGGCAGAGCAAGAACAAAATGTTTCTTCTGTGTGGATCCTTTCTGAAAAGCTGCTGTTTTACAGGGGTGTGAGGAAGGGTGAACTCCCAGCTTTCCAGCCTTAACTGAAAAGCACGTAACGAAGGGTCAGCAGAAACAGAGGAAGGACAGCCTCGTGGCTGAAGCACTGCACTGAAGCCATGAGTTAAGAAGTCTGTTTGGTCAGCTCTTGGCTTTAACACTGACTTCCTTTATGTCCCAGGGAAATCACTCTACGATTGAGACGAAAATGCCCGCCCTTCAAGGAATGTGCAAGGCTTTCCCATTCAATTCCTTCACCTGAACCTAGAAGTAAACTTTTCCCCCACAAAAAAAAAAAATCCCAAAACTAACCAGCTCTCTCAGCAGAAGTATCCCAGCTTTCTGCAGGGAAGCTCCTTTGTCTGTGAAATGAATTGCAGCTGTGATTACTCACATCATGTTCCCATGAGGCTCCACAAAGGTCCTGCTGCCTCTGTAGTGCAGCCCAGAGCTGACGCTTTCCCAGCCTTCACGTTACAGACACTTTGGTAGTCAGCCAGCAAACATCCAGCGCTGCAGGACCTGGGCATCAGTCTGGTACCATCAGAACAGTTGTTCTCTTGATTTGAAAGCTGCTGCAAAGGCATCCAGCTAGATCTGCCTGACTTCTACAATTGCAAACACATTGCAAACACCTGGTGGGATCAGGCAACAAACAGGTAGTCTTTGGGGCCAGTCCTTGGAAATTTCTTCCCTTAAAAGAAAAATGAGATAGAAATCCCTGCCCTGAGGGTCATTTCTTCTTAGCTTGCTTAGTTCTCCCATATGAAGGATGAGTCAGGCACAGTGTTCATCATACTGCTGAAGTATTTTTTCCCATTTTAAAAGGTGAACTAAAATTCACAACTTCAACTACTTGACTATTCTACGGGTAGTTAAAGAGGCAAGGACAATTTGTACTTTACAGTAGCTATAGTAGTCTTACTCTCACAAAAAGGCATAAGAACCACAGAACACCCTGCCAGAGTCACACCCCCACCATGATGCATGTGGGGAGGAGAGGGGTGACTGCACACAAGCACCCACACTGTCACTGAGCACCCATGGGGTCATGCTGTCTGCAGTTGTCCACAACAGTCTGCCACTCTGCCCAAGGACCAGAAGGGCGTGTCATGCAGCATTGTTCTTTCGTGCTCTCTACCCACAGGGTTTATAAACCATGAGTTATACATCCAAAAACACTGGGTTTGGGGTATTTAAAGAATGAAGCATCATTGTCAGCTCTCTTGCTGATTGTTAATGCACCTATTCAGAGAGCTGACCTGAGTCTTCTGCAATGGCTAAAGGAAGGAAAGCCAGCCCAATTCACAAGAGCTGCTGTACAATGTGGAGCTCCACGCCTTGTCCCACACCTCTAAGAATCATCCATGGCCAGGCCTTCACCTCATCCTAGGGTGTGCAGCTGACAAATAATGCTTTACCACTTTGGTGACAGACCTCATGCTCCCTCCTCCACAGCAGCTTCAGCTTGGACTCTGCTCATGTCACATCTGCTGCTGCTGCTGCAGCTTCAGGCATTGCTCATGCCCATGCTCTCAGGACTCTTTGTGTTTGTGCCAGGCTAGAGGCAGGCTGAGTCTTTCCTTCTCTCTTCATTCATTTGCTTCTCAGGTGTGAAATCAAGCTGTCATTTGGCAGCTCCCCAGTAAACATGCGTGATCTTTCTCTTGGCAAAAGGAGAAAGCTGTCAAGATGTAAAAAGAAAGGTTCTCCAAAGATGCTGTTAGGAGTTTTCACTTGGATTAGCAGCACCAGAGTGTAGGGAGGGGGAATTGTTAATTGTTTCATCTTCTCTCTGTGCCTTTGGGTGCCACAGGGCCTACTTTCAGTGGAAACCCATGAGAGCCCATCTGCTCTCAGAACTGCACTCAGCATCAGCAAACCCCCTTACAGGCAGCTCCCACCTGTGGGTCAGGCACCTCTTGACCTCTTAAGGGCTGTGCCTGTGGTTCTTAGGGTGTAAGAAAAAGCATTATCTGAAATACATGCACACAGCTGTTCACCAGAGTAGCTGGACTAACCTGTCTGCATAATCAGGTGCTTGTTATCACAGCATGTTTACATTTTAATAGGGTACTCATTTATGGATTTAAATTTAAACATGAAGAGCCCTCCTGTCAGAATAATGGCCATCGTATAATCCCCTGTATGCATACCAAAAATAATTAGAAATAGTGTTTAAATTAGATCAACTTAATCCAACTACCACTTCCCTAAATTTACATAAATTACTTCCCATCTGTCAAGTGATGTGCTAAACTAATTTTAAGTTTTTATATTCCCTCAGCATTAATTTATTACATACTAACTTCTCAAATTTTTTTTCAATCCTTTTGTGCAAGATTTTCCCTTAGATCAATATCTTCAAGACTGAGAAGCAAACGCATTTTTCACCTAAAGGTGCCATTCAGTCACCAAAAATTAGAAAGGCAAGCAGTCTAGAGACTTTAAATTGGAGGCCAAGATCCAAAAGCGCAGGGAGACCACTATTCTTCCAAGTTCTCTCAAGTGTTAGGTTTTCACCTCTGCCAGTCACCCAAGGGAGTCCCTTCCTCACAAAAACTTGCACCAACCCTTTGGTCATGTGCAATCTGGCAACTGGGCACTCTGCATGGGTGCCTTTACATAGTTTGAATCACCAATTCTTTATTAGAGAAAAGTAACAATGGGGTAGCTCAAAGGCCACCTTTGTTTTGCACCACATTAAGAAAACACAATCAAAAGCCTCTTCCATTTTCTTTGCTATATGGAGAACTGAATGGCACAGTCACCACATCAGGTGGTGCAAGTAAACATCCTCTTTAGACAGATGACCAGGTCACATCTTGGACAGATCCTGATGCAGGTTTTCAGTTCACTTGTTTATATAACTGTGCTCTCGTTATATGAGCATTTTCCCTTTTTTTTTTCCCACCCTTTGTAAATAGTAGAAACAAAAGCTGTGCTGCTGCATCACATGGAGCTGAGCAGATCTGCAGCTGGATAAAGGACAAAGGACTCTGGTGCCAAAGTTTTAGTCATGTGTACTGATGACATATATAGGCCCATGCCCTTTAGCTGGAAGGCAGCATTTACTGCAGGGGTGAGGGAGGGAAGGAAAATTGGGCGATTGAAGAAAATAGTCTGTAACTGAAGTATGTACCTTCACTCCCCCAACAGAAAAACCTAGTCTTGTCATGCTTGCTTCACACAGTGTCTGGATCTGTCTCCGCCTGGATGGTTGCTCTTTGCCAGTCTCATAATCCAAAGTTTCTGAAGCAAACAGCAGTTTATTTAACTCCCATGGCTATTCCAGAATGCTGGAGTGGCCTCCCAGCACAGAATGCAGCTATCTAATGCTGTAAGAAATGGTGTCAGGATTCTGAGGCATCTTAAACACTCAACCTCCAGTGCTCACTGTAAACCAGACTGAAAAACCCACACACCCTGAAGCTGCACATTCTCCTCCTGCTTCCTCAAGCATTCAGCAATTTGCTGGGCAATCAAGATTGTAACCACAGATAACCTCTCTGCTTATGAGAAACTGCAGCTGGGTAAAAGCTCTGCTGCACAAAGGTAGGACAGGTGACCCACAAAGTAGTTTCCATCTCATGGAAGCGTTTGCCCTAACATTGCTTTTTCAGAACCACCTCGTGCATGATTGACATCTGATACCTCACAGCACCTCCAGAGAGGAACAGGATGTTGCAGAGATTTGGACTGTGTGTTCGAGGGCATGTCTCATTCCAAAACCCAGGCTTTTTTCATGTTTTCTGTTGAACTTTATTTCAACAGAGCACTGTGTGAGGACAGAGCCAGTACAAGGAGAGGAATGCTCCCAGGGAGGAAGAGGTCAAGCTAAATAAGAAAAATAATTACCTCTTTCTAACATTGCAAACTTTAGAAGAAAACAGGCAACAAATGGTCTCAAAGAGAAGCCAGCACAAAGCATAGTTGCTCATCAGTTTTCTTCCAAGTGTTCAAACGACATTCAGGGAGCAGGGGAGGAAAGAACAGCTCTAATTTGTTTTTCCTGCTGGTATTCCTTCTCTAAGATGCCAACCCAGACCAACTTGCAGTACTTTTCCAACCCTGTCCTGACTCTGTGGCATCCCCCAGCTAAGGTGTGATATGGCCACTGAGCCACTAAAGGGTACATAGAGGAGTTAATGCTCCAGTACAGCACATACAAAAATTCTTCCTCTCTGAACTATTAATTCTGGCTCACTACAGACTGGAGTAGATGTTACTGACCTACTGATGCTTTTTTCACATTTTCAAGTTTGATCAGCAGCAGCTACAACAGTCAGAATCATTCTCTGAGGTCTTTGTTTCTTCCTGTATGTAATTAAAGCTCAGATTTTTAGGTGCTCATGTAACTCCAGGAACTTGCCCCCTGGAGCTTTTCTAATCCTGTCCTGTTTGTAATCATGCTTTTACCACATAAACCACTTTAAAAAAAAAATTATGACCTTGCATATTCTTAGGAGCCACCAAACCCAATGTGTGTTGTTTCTGGAATTAGCATAACTCCCTTGCATAGCAAGTATAATAAATTACATCTCTGAAGTCATCTTTCCTCCTTCCATCACACATCTGGACAAGTAATCCCCTTTCTCGAGGCTTTGAAGGCAGCTTCTCCTTGAACAGCTTCTGTTCACTACCACGGTTTGCATCTCCCTCCTTCTCCCGACTGCTCTGTCCTCCTGCTTGGCGAGCATACAGCAGCATTTCAGCCCTTCCTCTCACCCACAGCTATTTTTGACAGTATGGTGACAACACAAATCTCAGTGATGCAGTACTGCCTAACAGGAGGTAGAGGCTGATGGCTCCCCATGGGTGCAGCAGTTTCACCCACCTCAGCCTGAATCCAGTTTGACAGAAATATTTATGCACAGAAGGCAGCCAGGCCTCCCCACTTGCCTACTCTGAGAGGGAGCTTAAAGGCCTTCTTTCTTTCAAAGGCAAAGGCATCTCTGAATCACACAAGTGAGCTTTTAGCAGAAAAGAGTGAAGAGCCTAAGATGTACCCATCTTGCTGTAAGCTAGTCAAAGTCACAATCTCTGCACCCTGAAGTACAAGACAGGACCCACATGATTGACTGTCACATGTCAGCACACAAGGTTTGATCGGTCTCATACAAGAACTTTTTTTCCATCTTCATCTATTTAGGATTTGGCTTTCCAGGGAACACAATGGAGCATTCACACCCCTGAATTCAAATGGAGCAGGGTAACCTAACCTATTTTGCAGATGCCAGCCTTAGCTAACAAGCTTCTAGTGGGTTGGGACTGAGCTGGGTGTGCGACTGGGGTGTAAAGCAGTTCATGACATTGCTTTCAAGAGCTGCTATCAGACTACTGCTTCCCCAGCTGGGAATGGGATTGCTGCAGGAGACATCCTTAGAGTGGGGGCAGAGGAGACTGGCTGGAAGGCTACAGGCTGGTCACTCTTCACCTGATGGGAGTCTGGGGTTGAGCCACTATTGATGGATAAATAAAGCTCAGCTCTGCTGATCAAAGTAATCATACAAGTCTGTGCAGATCCCTGGCTTCACAGAGAGATTTATTTGAATCAGAACACCAAGGCAATTCATCCTCTCTTAACAGCCTCATTCCCTGCTCTGTGTGCTCACTACCCATGGGGCCCAGCTATACGCAGTTGCTCCCCTCCTTCCCTCTCTGCACTTTCCTGCAGCATGTAGTCACTAAATATAATTTGACAGCCTACTTTCTCTGCTCCAGAGCCTCAACATCCATGCATTGCTTCTCTGTGCCAGAAGCTCTATTTTACAAGTCAAACCATAGTCTCCCTCCCAGCTCATCTAGTATGAAAAATCAGCACATCCTCATGTCCTCTCTCTTTTCATATCCAGCACTGTTGTTGGAATGGGCTCACCCAGCCAACTGCAGTAGCACATCCCCCAAAAATCTAGCAGCCTCAAAGGCACATAACCAGAGTTAACTTTTGCAAATAATCAGTTTGTCCACTTAAACTAGTTGCAGTTTTGGCTTAATCTAAGTCTCTTTGAAGCCATCACACATATACAATTTCATTATGTAAAGGAGTTCTCACATCCAAGTGGTACCTTACTACTCTTCAGTACCTTTCTGCATCACCAGCTTCAAAAGGTGCCACATTTCTCTAATGTGCACTCACTGAAATGTCATTGAAACCTGCTTTCTAGATGTGTTACCTGACCTATGGCACACCAAATCTCAAGGCCAAATTTCTTAATTTTATTAATTCCAGAAAAATCTGATCCTTGTCAGTATATGTGACACCTCCAACCAAAGAAGTCGTTTAGCCACTTGCTAGCTGCATTCCTTGATTCAGGAATTCAGAGCTCATTACAGTACTGAATGTTGTTTAGGTACACACATCACTAGGATAAAGAGATTATTTCAGGGCACAGACTGGCTATCATCTCTAATATGTAGGAAGAGGAGCAGAAGAGCAAATATATACAGCTGGTGTGCTTTTGCTTCTCTGTTGCCAATCTGATTTTTCAAGCTGTTTTTATATAAAGGAAAAAGCAGAATGGAGAAATCCTTATCTTAAAAGAATGGCTGGAAGCTCAGTGAATTCAGCAGCTCTTAGGATAAAATACCCACGGTACATTCCTCCTGGCTGCCTCCTCAGGACCCAGCAGTATTTTTCACAGCTTTCCATTAACCACTTTTATTATCTGAACGTCTGCCCACATGAGTAATTGAGTGAGTCACATCAGCAAAAGACTTGTGGAGTTTTATGAGGAGGCTGTACTGTAAAATTTTTTTAAATCACAGTTTAATTTACAGAATGAGGATTTTTAGCTGTGATGACAATTTCAAGACCAGTGCGGCAGTACTGGGAGAAAGAAACACAGAGGTGATAAGGATTTCCAGTTCTTGAAGGTAATTGAGAAAATGTGATTGCTCAGCTCAGTTTGCCATACTGGAACAGTACAGCTATAAAATATATAAAAGCTAATGCAGGATGTATGTTTGCAGTATTTTCATCTTTACTGTGTAAAAATCACCATCAAACTTCATCAAGCAAAAAAGACATTTGCTGTGAACTGTGGGGCATATACAGCACCAGGATCTACCAAGTTATTCTTGCTGGGATATGAAACCAGAGGCCAGCCAACTTCTATATAATTTCCTTTTTCTTTGCATTATGGCAATACTAGACTTACAAAGACATCTAGGCATTTAAATAGTCAAGTAGGTCCTTGACTATTTTGGGGTATTCAAAATCCAAATACCTAAACAGCTTCAAAAATTTGGTTTTCAAGAACTGAAAGCCATGACTAAAATTTCAGTGGAGCTGTGCTAGGCCAATATACTGGACAGTCAGTGGTATTCAGTGCAATTGTACAGCACAAATGATAGTCAGTCATGCAAAGGTTTGCAGATGAGGCCCATGACTGAGGTCAATTTAGAGCACTGTTAACAAGCAATCAATTTGCACCTTCCTTTTACAACAGTATCATCAAATCAAGGTGCAGGGCCTGTCAAATTTAGTATGAATTCTGCACAGCAGAAGAACTAAGAGCTTCACACACCCTCTCTGTTCCCAAATATCTTGCTTACCAATGAGTGTGAGGTGGCAGCAACCATTGGTCCAGTTGGTTTTCCATCATATGTGATGGTGTGTTCTTGCAGGCATCCCTGTCAGCTCCTATTAATTCACACGGCTCACTCCTCTTCTCCCATTCAGACTGCTGGAAGAGCTTGCAAAAGCAGCCACCTCACAAAGTCAGGGCACATTCAGAAACAAATCTGCCCCACCTTTATCCCCAAGCAGGACAGCTGCAGGTGGTAGCCAAGTTGCCAAAAGGCAAGGCTATTTGGCCTGGCAGTGGCATTTGTGGGAGCTGAGAGCCACGTAAGAGCACTCGTCCATGGTGCCACAAGGCAGTGTTTGTCACTGCCCTGCACAGACCCAGCTCCTGCTGCCCTGTGCCCGCGGCACCCTGAGCCTTAGCACTGCACCTGGCTGGCTTCACACACACCCAGGGACCAGCAGGAGCCAGCTCCTGACACACTGGGCACTTAGGGCTGCTGGGCAGGGGCTGATGTTGCTGCACTCGTGTTATTTAGGTACGGCAGAGTTCCTGTGTCTCCAGGAGTTCAGCTGCAAGGCAAGTGCACAGAGCTAAGCATCAGAGTGCAGCACAAAACACCACAGTGGTCTTAAAGGAAGCAATGGAATAACCATGATACATATAATCAATAACTCATACCTAACAAGCCCTTCATGAGCTAGTCAGTTGCTTTTCAGTCCAAGAAACTATAAAGCCAGAGTATGTGTTTTCACATTAGTGCTGTCATCAGGACATCATTGCAGAATTAGGAACAATGTATTTGGCAACAGTGAATCCGATAGAGGATCCAACAGTGGTGTAAGAAATGCAGCTTTTTTCCATGCTGCTGGTAGGTTTTATCAATGAAGATGTAGCGAAGTTGACAAGCTACCTTAGCTAGATCTGAGTCTTGCTTATTCTGCATCAGGTCTTGGCCAATATGAAACAATGCTACCAAGTGCCAAATTCCACAGTTTTGACAGTATGAATTTAGCTTTTTTAGACACCCTTATTTGCATTCCCTCCCTCACCCCAAAAGATAAATGGTCAAATAAAACTTACTTTTTTTCCTTACTGTTCCGATAGAGTTTTGTTCCTTTCCTGGATTCATAGTCTAGGGAAGTTTGGTCAGGCAAAGAGCCTTAATGGGTGAATTGTCCCTCTTTTCTATATGACTATTCATTCCCTCCCAGCCTCCCCTCCCCAGGGTTTCTGAACACAGAGTACTTGTAGGAATCATTTAGTTTATTGCTGAAACAGGCTCTGAGCCAGCAGGTATACAGAACTGCTGGAGTACTTTGTTCCATCAGTTAAATTAAAGAACTGAATCCAGCTGATGGCTGGGCTCACCAAGCCCTCTTTTAGAGAGGATACCCAGGGCCTTCTGCTGTAAAGCTCTGAAGAGGAAGATGATCACTTTACCCTTGCTGCAGTGTCTGCGTCACCACTGAGTTGGAAGCAACTGTTAAGAAAAAAAAAAGCAGCCTTTTTTGGTGAGACTTCAAAGCTGGCAGCCAAGCAGGCAGAGCATTGGATGTCTCAATGCCAGGCTCGTGACAGAGCTGACCTGCCTGGATGCCAGCAGGGAGGTGGGAGCAGAGCGTGCCAGTGCCCGTGAGTTGCTCTGCACTGCAGAGACTGGAGCAGAGAAGCTTCAGAGAGGTTCAGAGGTGGCCCCATATCAAGAGCAAACACTTCCTGAGTAATAGCGTCACTGAAGCATCACTTGTCCACCTACAGGGATGCTTCACTGTCAGTGAAGTAACCAAGACACTGACCGGGGACATGTTTTAGCTGATTTCTCTGCCCTTCAGTTCTGCATCTCCTCCTCTTTGGCCGAGGCAAAAGGCCTCAGCTACCTCATTACTACTACTATCACTTAATTGTACATCAATTAAAATTAAGATTTTGTGCCAAGTTACACTAGTTTTAATGTGGAATCCTGCAAGATTTGTCCTTGTGACTTTTAACTGGTCTAGCACTGATTTATTTAAACTACTTTTCCAATTACAGAGATGATCAAGTGCTTTTGCCAAAGATGTTGGAGCAGATATAGAACTATGACTGATACTTTATGCCTCCTGGAAGCACGGCTTTCTTTACAGGAGCACTAAGATCATAGCAATCACACGTACTTCATTTATCTTGGGAGCAGGCTCCTCTGTAAAAGAAACTGGAATGACCTGAAAAGTAGGGGGGAAAATTCTTTCCACTCCAGCCCTCCCCCAAATCTTTTTGTGGGAAACACAACTGTGTTTTCGATGCTAAAATTCACAGATTTAAAAATACTTATCTTCAAGGAATGTTGCCATGGAAACCCTCACTGTGTCTCCTTCCCCACCCTCCATATGTGAGGAACATTTTCTTCGTCTTTTTTTTTCCTGCATGTGGTAGTTCCTCTTCTCCGTCTGCTACCACCAAAAACCTGGCATTGAATTCTAAGAGATGTCAAAAAAGCCTTTTGTTTAGTTGAAAAGTCATTGCTAAAAACCACTCCTGAGCTCAATTACAGAGAGATGTCAAGATGAGTTCATACTCTCAGGCTCCAGAGAAAGATGCCTGGAATATTTCCTAGCAGTTCTTGCTTTGGGTAAGTGGAAGAAGCATCAAGAACTGCCATGGTCATTAAAAGTTTCAGTTCCAGGTAGCATAACCCACAAGTGGTGAAGATTTTCCTTTATGCTTCAAGTCCTCTCCTGAAGGGTACTGCTCTACCCCATTCCTTTTGCCCCAAAGCTACCAGAGGATCTGAGCACAAAAAGGAAATCCATGAATACAGGCTTCCCTCTGCTGATCAGGATATATCTATATCCAATGGTCAGTGCCAGGGAGCCCCTTCTGTAGCAAACACCTTGGACAGGTCACACATGGCCCTGTTGAGGGGTGAGGCTGTACAGAGACATCTCCTGCTGTCAGTGGGGAACATGTGCACAGAGAGTGAGACGGCAATGTGCTGACCTGTGAGTTAAGCAGTACCAACGTGTTCAGGAGCAGACTATGCAGGTGAGAGAGAGTGTTTTCCCAGTCTGGATTGCCAGCAGCCCCAGGTTCATGTAACTGCACAGGTAGTGGGGGAGCTGGCACGAGAGCAGCCCAAAGTACTTTAAATCAGCAAACATCCACTCTGCCCAATAACCAAAATTTACTTTTGCAGCAAGTAGGACAGAAGTTGCCAATACCATCCTTTCCATATAACAGTGGAAAATAAAACATGGAGCCCTGAACTCTGTGCTGCATGCCACAGCCACTACCAGCAAGTCCTTAAATTGCTGGGAACAGAAGGATATTACTAATTTTCAATAGTGCTTCTATATGTAGCCCAAGTTAATTAAAATGTAGAGATAACACCATTCATGATTATTTTGGATGTAATGGGAGGCTA
This sequence comes from Atrichornis clamosus, assembly GCA_013400975.1. Taxonomy (NCBI): domain Eukaryota; kingdom Metazoa; phylum Chordata; class Aves; order Passeriformes; family Menuridae; genus Atrichornis; species Atrichornis clamosus. The sequence goes on from WBMZ01015456.1 coordinate 11,298, forward strand.
GATCAGCAAACTGTCTGCTCTGCTCAAAGTTGTTAACAACTCTCTCACCAGTTGCCACCAGTACATGGGGCAAAAGTATAAGGCTTTGCCAGCCATAAACAGCCATGACAATGCATTAGCAATGGCCTGACTGCTCCCACCACCTGTGCTGGTTGCCTTCTTCTGAGAGCAGCAGATTGCACAGGCACAGAGATACACTTGACCTCTTATCTTTTGTGAGTTTGCAGCTCTCTGTAGAAACTTGTTCTACAGTAAGAGCCTAAGGAACGAAATGACAGCCTTTCTGTAAGCTTTTCAAATCCATCCTGTCAAATTTGTGAAGCAGCTTGCTGGTGCAGAGCAGGAATATGAAGCATAAACAGCTATAATTCTCTATATTATAGAAGCAACCTCCCCCTCTTGGCTTTCTTCCTAGACTAAGACTTTTTTTTCCACAGGTTGCAATGCTTGCCCGTATCCCCAGGTTACAGCCAGAAGGGATCTCTGGGCTTTAGGTGTGTGCTTAGTGCGTGGGCCTGAGCAGCAGGCCTGAAAAACCCCTGTCCTCTATTGACTGGACTCCTGAGATTGGTTATCTGCATCAGTGCAGGCGCTGACTCAGGTTTTTCCCCAGGCCGGCATCTGACAACGCTGCGGCTTTGACTGCAATCTTGTGACATGGCTAGCATAGACTCCCTATGCCCAGCCATCTTTTTCATTTTCTCCCACAAAATCTGAAGGAACACAACAGTCTAGAGATTTCAAATCCCTGACAAATGCAGCTGATTTGGTCCAGGGGCTCAGAAGTTACTTCTTGTGAGTAGAGAAACAGGAAAATGAGCGGATAAGTGGGAAGGGTGCACACTCTATGAACACAAGCTTTCCTTAGGAAGCCAGGCCAAACAGGAACCAGCTGACAGTGCACACCATACAAGGGATGAGGGCAGAAAGGGGAGAAAAGTGCTATTTCAATCTTCAAATCAAAATAGATTAAAACTTTGTAAGAAAGCTCCATTCCGTGAACATTCCCATCCAAAAAAGGAGGTTTGCTGCACAAGGATCCACATCCGGGCTGATGAGTGTTGCACTAAATCTCCATAGTTAGACTGTCTGAAATGACTGATACACATAGAGCGAGGAATGGAAACCTACAGACTTCAGCAAACAATGTGGCTGTGACCTCAGTGTCAGTCCCAGCAGTGCATTACGAATGCCTGAGAGCGCCTCACCCTCCTCCTTTCCCTCCATGCCCAACACTTTCCCTTAACTGATGAGTCAGGGTGGTTTTTTGACAGCAGTTTTGAGCAAACACAAAATGATCGTTGGCCTTCTCCAGCACACTGGGACACCTTCTTCTCCTGAATCAGTCACGGACTCCTGTAGCATGCTTGATCATTGGCCTGGACTGAGTACAGTCTACAGGTGCAGGCTGATGGAAAATTCATAACCAATTATATAGAATCACTCCCACTTTTGATTCCTGTAACTGGGAAAGGGGCTGTGTTGCACAGCAGTTGGTGTGAAAAGCTCCAGCAAGGCAGAAAAATGCTGTAACAGAAATTTGAACAATTACACTTGGGAAGCTTTTCTAGTGTTTGAAAGCTTCACTCCTATGACACAGCTACAGAAAGCAGATCTTTGTCACTCAGTTATATTCCTTGTCCAGTTTCTAGCAGGGACAACGCTATCCTACCATATTTTTCCAAAAAGGCAATAACTTAGCCTTTGTTTTGCCTCCTCTGCACACCAGGGATGCTTTAAAGTAAAATTCTTTACCACACTGATTTCTCCAGAAGGTTTAGGAAACATCTGCAACCTTCAAGAAAAATTGGCCTTTTTGCGTAAGCAGTGAAGCAGATCCTAACATGAATTGCCATCTGGGGATGTGACCAACCTATAGTTAAGTGGAAGTCAGATTAGCAAGAGCTTCTTGCAGTTCATTATAAAAATCAATGCAAGAGAGACAGGAATCTGAACTGCACAACCCTCCTTTTTCTGCCCAACATCTCTGTCTCATTCTCCCCCAAAATTGTGGGGGGATCTGAATCTCTACAGCTCCACCAAAAGCACAGCTGACACGTTAAACCCAAGGGCAGAATTTTCTTTGTCTTGTGCCCACAGAGGCTGGCATCAGCTGTTAACTCCGTAAGAGCTGACAGGATTGCATTCAGGCTGGCATGCCTCATTCAAGAGGAAGAACATTCTTATAAGAGCAGCAGATTTCCTGACCTGGAAGGTACCAGTGAAAATAACAACGTCTGTAGAAATGGGAACTGCATTTACCAGTTATGCGTGCTCTGCCTGCACAAGCAGTAAAAAGTAGCTCTAATGGGAGGCACCCACTCCTGGCCTGCTCTGTGATGCACTGGCAGCTGTGTGCAGCTTAAGCAGACACAGCTGCAGGCTGAGAAACCCCTCACCTACAACCACAGCTTCTGGGTGGGAAGGGGGCTAGGAACTGGAGCTAACAGAGAAGTCAGGTTTATGGAGAAAAGACTTTAAAAGATCAGATAAAGGGTGATCTTGTGTAAGAGAAAAAAGGGAGAAACACAACCTGAAGAGTAAGTCAGATGGCAATTGCTCCAATGCAAGGATGGGGTAGGAGATTCCTGCCTTGCAAACGGTTCAGCAGGGCTCTGAATGGAGCTGTCCTATGATTGACAGAAGAGAAAGGAGGAAGCACGGAAAAGCATGTGGATATGCAGCATTCGATGCTTCTTTGGCTGGCACACAGTTTGAAGGAGGAAAAGGATTCTTTGAAAGGCTTTTAAGTTACTAAGTACAACATTAATCTAGAGCCCTATAAAGTCAGCACTCTCCCTTTCCAGTATTTGTATGGCCAGTCTCATGCTGACCCAGTGCTGAATGAATTGCAGGCATCTGTCTATTTCTGAAGTTGATTAGATTAGACACTGCCCTCGGAATTGTCAGGATAGAGAATCCCATTCTCAGGGCTTTGTTCTGTGGTTTTATTTCATTTCATTATATTATTACTGATGCTTCTGTTTTCTCAGGGGCCAAACCAGTTTTATTCCTCTGGGTTTACTAGTGTTTCTCAGTCACCCTTTCTCTTGCAGCCCCACAGTATGGCAAGATTACACAGCAAGAGAACTGGTGGTGCAATTCCCACCCCACTTTATTTCTCTTTTTCTCACACTCACACATACTCCTCACAGGATATATCTGCTGTTCTTGACAGTTATAGATATAGCTCAAGGGAAGGAAAGACACTTTGAATAAAAATACCTATATATAGAGAAAGGCTTTGTCCTTGTGTCTCCAAGGTCTTATCTAGCTAGGAGCCAGGAAGAGACATTCCACTTGGTAAGAGTGGCATTCTTAACCAGCCCTGGCTGCTATTGGGAAGGGGTTGGATTAACCAGAGGTCTGGTCTTTGACTTGCTGACACCCAACACTTCATACATACACCACTGCAAGGTTTTGTTGCTTCCTTTGCAAAGGTTTAGCCAGAGATACAAAGGCAAATGTAAAAAAGGCATATAGATTACATCTACTTTAATATGACTACTGGTTGAATTAGAAAAAGTACCCAAGAAAAAAAAATATGGATATAAAATTCCTTGCTTGAATGGTGCCAGCATGATTCTCCTTAAGACCCTTGCTCAGAACTTCACTGCTGGCACTTTTAACCCCTTTTTTGCTTTCTCTTAGCTTCTCTTAGACACGGTTATCCAGGCTTCCTCCTTTGGTGAGGTTACCAGTTCATATTTTGTCTCCATGACTTGTCCTTTCACTGGGTGGAGATACAGTTTCCTTACCAGGACACTCAGCAGAACTGTAGCCACCATATAGGCAAACCTGAGGGAAGAATTGGGAGAAAAAAATAAAAACCTTGCTATGATGTGAATTTGCCAAAGGACAACAGCCAGCAGTCACACGAAGATGCTGGAAGCACCTTCTCTCCTGTCTGCCACAGAGACTCACTGAGACCTCCTTCCCTATGCTCACCTCAACTCTGGGCACTCCTGGCTTCCTGAAAAACCTAACAAGGAGAGGTTTTTCATGGCTAATTCCTCATTGAATCTCTCTGGGTCAAACCTATAAAAGATGAAACACATTAAGGCTTTCTGTGCAGACACAGCATCCTTTCCCCAGAAACATGCACACACACACATCAGGAAGAAACTGGCAACAAAATACAGAATCCACTAATTTGCTCTCTCTGGGTCATTCCACGTAAATGTATGAAGGCAATTGTAAATTCACTCCATCAATGTTCCCAGCTGGTCAGCTGTGTCCCATCTTGGTCAAAATGCTGACAAACTGAGGTAGTGTGAAACAGGGCTGCAACTAATATGCATTTCCTCTCAGCACTGGGTATTTAGCTTAAGTACACAGCTGAGATGAGGCTGCTACCTGCCCCTTATTCCCCTCCAGGGCACACGCAATCTCTCTCATTTGTCTCCCTCTCTCTCTCCCTCCAAGTTCCTTCCTTCTTCACTTCCAAAAATACTTCCCTTTTCTCCTTGCCCCTCACCCTTCTCTTCAAGCAGCTGGTGTGTGTATGTGTATGTGCTGGGGGAGGGCAGCCAGTGACTCATTCAAGTGAGAAAAGTGATCCAGCTTTAGGATGGTAGAGGCTGTGAGAAAACTATTATCCAGGGCTGGCATGAGTTAAAAAAAGGGAAACAAATAAAATATCGTTCAATTTAAATATTAAAAAAACCTCTACTCGCAAACAGAAAATTTGATGGACAGAAGACAGTTCTTTCAAACCTTTCTGCTAAAAATACTTCAAGCCTTTGTTTCCCTGTCTAAACATCCAAGCTCTGCTTCTAACAAGGTGAAAGGGCATATGGGTGGGTGCTGATCCTCAGGAAAAGCAGCATCAAACTTACATCTCCCCTGAACTGAAGTGGCAAATTACAGATGTAATAGGAGAAAAAATGCAGCTGCCTATCAAAAAAGATAGGGAGGGCAAACAACCAGGCACAGTGTTTTTGTACAGTAGGTAGGCAAAAGGATCACACAGAGCTGATCTCCCATCTCTGTCATGGAACTATTCATCTACCTCAAGCTAAACCTTAACCCCAGTCTTCCTGAAACAAACACAATGTTCATGGCAGTCCTCACTGTCCCTCCCACGAGGCCTCAGCAAACCTAAACACAGTCATGTCCTACCGTAGTAGGCAATCCCTGCCAGGATGCTCACAGACTGGTGCATCAATGCCTGACCCCCTTCTAAGAGGTATAATTGCAGGAGAGGACAAGTGCTGTTCCAAAGGCTCTATTCTTTCTCCTAAATCTCAACTGTATGTTCTCTCTGTCTAGAATAACTGACCCACATTTTTTCCCAGCCCAAGTGAAGTAAATCAGATACAAATTAATATTTGCCACCTGGAGGCCACAGGAAGCTACAGCAATCTTTTTCTTTAACCTCCAAAACACTAGCCTAGATCCACTTCAGTTTTCACAGACAGAAATATTAAGGTAGCATTTCCCTTTCCCCTGAAAAAAACAAAACTTCAGACTGACATTTCCTCCCTTGCATCGTTTCATGATGACAAGCAGTGATTTCAAAACTATTCAAGTCACTGTTTCACGGAAAACCTTAAACAGAATTGACCAGCATTTGCCACAGAAGCTCTGAGTGCGTGCACAAAAAAAGTTTTTATTAAACTCTAACACATACACATCCACACAGAGACTGGAGCATGAGAGGAACATGACTTTAATTGCCCCAAAACCATGCCCATGGAGACAAACAAACCCAGACCTTCACCAACTGATTTTCTTACAGACTCCCTTTGATCTCCAGAATCTGCTTAAGGCAGACCCTGCAGCCCGACAGGCTGTGCTATAAGATCTAATTTTAAAAAGCAAAGGAATTAGCTGCAGTAAAAGCGGATTCTACATACTTGTATGGTGACGGCCAAGATGAACTATCCTGCAGCATCACACCAAGAGCATAAAGCACAAGTGTCTGCAGAGAGAATTACAACATGTCAAAACAGAAGGAAATGCACAATTAAAGATACCTCTCGACAGCTCTGCTGGATGATGATTATTCTGTAAACTACTCATATTTAGGTGGATTAAAAAGACAATTATGCTATATTCATCTACAGATTTTCATAATCCATGCCCAGATGTTAGGATTTTAACTTCTAAGAATGACACTGCAATTGTTGGTGGTTACAGAGGGTCTGACCCCATTTCTCTGCTCTTGCTGGCTTGTATGTATGGACTACTTTATTCTCTGCAACGGAAGGTGATATAATGAGTGATATGATGAGGCTTGTAACAATGCTCTTTTATGCACAATTGAGCCCACAGGCCCCTTCAAAACCTTACTCATCCCTGGTTGCCCCAGAACCAGAAGCAAATCTGCTCAGCAAGAGGACATGAATTTCCAGAGCCTCTCCCTCAGAGGAAGTGCAGGCAAACTTTGAGCTAAACTCTACTTTCAGATGACAGAGCGGCTGCTCAAGTTCAACAGTGTCAGAAGAAATGGTCTTCCTGCCTCACCCCTCATCTGGAAAAAGAGGAAACAGCAAATTCCCCTACAGGAAAGAAGAGTGGCCTAGTGCTCCCTGGGCCACTGCCCTACCTCTTTGGGGATAGTGTGTTGGTCGACTCTGCCCTCCAGCTCCTGCAGCTGAGCAGCAACGGGAGTGAGCTTTGCGGTCCGCACTGTCTCACACAGGACTTGCCGACAGTACCTGCAACCAGCAACACGGGTTAGTTAACTCTCTCAGAGAGAAGCCTGTCCACATCCTTGTGGCAGCAAGGAGAGCTGAGTCAACTGCTGTATTGAGAGGCACTTCACTTTTCTTTCTGGCAAGGAGTCCCAGCATCTTTGCACAAAGCATTAAATCTCATTAACAGCTTTACAGAAGGTTATCAAAATCCCTCTTCTTCCAGATTTTAAACCAAACGAAATCTGCTAAAAAGTATAAACACACCAGCACTTTTCCTGGACCTCTCACCCATACAAGAAGCAGGAAAAAACCCACACACTCGATACTCCCTCACTAGTCCAAGTGAAACTCTAACACTAGTCCAAGTATAAAATGCACCCAGTTGCACCAACAGATGCCCAAAACTTAGGCACACTGTTGACCAACCATCATCACTTGTGGCCCTTTGAAAAGAAGATTGGTTCATGCTTTCTCTCTAAATATGTCTAATATTAATCCAACCATGAAAATGACTGATTACTTCTACTTTTGAAAAACTAGGACAGAAACCAAACAAGACAGTAAGCAAAAAATTTGGCCTGGCAGCCAGGTCACTGATTCTGTGCTTTCCTCTGCCCATGAACCTAAAGGTTTTCCTACAGACACCCTGAAGTGAGCACCTTGATCCCCATGTCTGGATCCTACAGGACATTCTCTCTGTGTTGCAAGTCATCCTGTGGTTTGATCACTTCCAGAAAAAAAAAAAGGGAGTAAATAGGTTTTGGATGCCTTCTCCTGGCCCAGTGTAGGCTAGGCATCCGGCTCCATGTGAACCTCTTGTCCCCAGCACACAACATAGCCTTCCTCTGCAGTTTCCTCTATAGGACCCACCTGAGCTGCTCAATTTTCTCATGTGTAATTGGTCCCTTCCCCAGAACACGGTCCATCTCCTTGTAGAGATTCTGCTGAACATCTTCTGAGGTTGTCAGGAAATAGACTGCCCAGGTACACACTGGGGAAGAAACCAAGACAAGACTGGATCCAGAAAATTCAATCCTTTACAAACAGCATTCAGTTTTTGTACTTCCTGTATTTTCAACATTACTTTTTGACCTAAAAATAAGGTGACCTCTGTTCACAGCAGGCTGTGCTTATTCTGTATTCCGTGGCAGAAACAGAAGCTGAACTCCTGTGTAACAAGCAGCCTGGAAAGCTAAAATTCTCTTTCCAATGTTATGGGGAGCTAAGGGAGCTGTGCAGGACACTAAGTCAGTCATTCAGCCTCACAGCTCTGGCTAAGGGACCACACAACCCAATAAACCCTAGGGAATCAGGGTTGTTAGACAAACCATGCAAATGAAAGGCTGATTTGTTCAAAGCGTTAGCAATTCCCTTAACTGGGGGGCTTCCCCAGCACATCTCAGGCAAGTGCTCCAGACAGCAAATGCCTGGGGCTCCTGACAGGGAGGTCTCTGCAGAGGTTGGCCAGCACCTGTCTCCCCTACATCTATTTTGTGAGGTACTCAAGATATCTTCAATAGCAGAATGAAAAATAAACCTCGCATAAGAAATAAGTGTGTAGGATGCAGTTTCCCTAAAGCTACAAGGAAATGTTTCTAGCACTCATTTAAAAATGTCTATTCATGAGAACTATCTGGAATCCTGGACTTGATGATCCTTCCGGGTGCCTTCCAACTCAGAATATTCTGTGATTCTGTGATTCCGTGAATCCATGTGGATTCAAGCCCCTTAAAATTACAGTCTTCCTGGAGTACTTGGAGAGTATATTCTCTGGGGAAGAGTATCACCATAGTTGCCTAATTTACTTTCCACACTCTTTAACACCTAGATGCATCTTGGAGGTTTTCTTTGGAATCCCAGCCCCATTGGCTGAGATACAGGGCCAGATAATCATCCCCCTATCATACAATATTTTACACAGCTTCAGTTTGTATTTTTATTTGTTTGGGGTTTTTTCATAATTTTTGCACAAATCCCAGAGTAGAGTCTTTGAAAGTCCTCTATACATGGAACATATCTATCCTCCAGAAATTCAAAGCATCCAGATTCCAGCATTCTGATTTTCCTCCTATGTGCCAGAACCTATTTTACAACATGATCTTTGTGGCTTACATATTTTGGTGTCTTTTCATCAAACTTAGCATCAGTTGTCTGAGGTTAAGAATGCAAGCAAAAAGGAATGGGAAGAAATTCTAAGGTTCACCAAAAGATTGGAAAGGTTGTCCAACACAGCCTAGGTTCAACTCACTAACTATGAGGCTGTGTCAAGAATCTGATGTAAAAATCAGCTTCTTCTATATGTCTGTATCTCGAGAAAGGGAATGATGAATACAATTTTTTATTAGCCTAGAATAAGTCTCATGTAATCATACCATTTTAGGCAGCTGAGTGTAAGGATGAGAAGTTACCTACAGTCTGTACTTACAGTTAGCAGTGATTACACATCCTGCCAAGGAGAAAATCATTGTATCTTCCAGAATCTAGGAAAGAAAATCTACTTCAGAGAATGAAGTTCATAAGACTGTAAAGAGAAAAAAGAAGTGGCACATTCTCCACTCAAGCATGTTAAATCCCTTTAGTGCAGAGAGCGGGAAATACGTCTAGAAGACATGGACTGAACTCTCTGTAGAACTTCCACTGGAATTGCACAAGACGTGCTTAATATTAACATACTTCTAGTTTATAAAAATAGCTATGAAGCAGTGGCAAGGAAATCTACCAAAGTCTAATGCAATCAAACATTGTAGGGGTGGAAAAAAGAACTAGGAGCCCTGCTTTAGTAATGAATGTGAGCTAAGATGCAAGAAGTTCTATTAATCAAAGGCTACAAGTAACGAATTGCCCATCTGGTGAACCTCCATCCCTGTGTAATGATGTAACAGCTGCACAGACCTGCTGGTCACTCAGGCTCCCCTGCAGCAAGGTGTCTATAAAGACATGCCTGTTGAATGACCTGCCTCGGCGCTCCTTTGTAACTTTCCTTAAGGTGGATTCCATCTCCATCAGAGCTTTGGAAGAAAAAAAGAAATGTTTATTTTTAAACCTGGTCATCCTGGTGCTGCAGAGAAGCAAATCCATCTCCCCAAGCAGATTTTCAGACCAGCTGTCCATGCTGGGCTCACTTACAGAAGCAGTCTCTGTCACGTGTTACTGTCAATTTGGAAGGCAGTGTCTCAAGTTTAGTTGAAAATGTAGGAACCAAATAACACAAGTTGCCTGTAAAAAGCCATCCTTACAGATATAACCAAGGTGTGTACTCTGTGAGCTGAAATCACATAACACAAAGTCAAGTAACACTGTTGAACCATCAGAGTGTTTCGTCAGCCCCCACAAAAACACGTATGAGCCACATAACACTGCTTACATGGCCAGAGTCTGCAGAGAGAGGAAGGTGGGGAAAGTGTGTGAGGGTTTTGACACAAAGAGTCCACACATATGAAGGTATGTGAGTGCCTAACTCCTGGTGACTATTGTGGGAACCAGGGGGAGTTAAGGACCTAGATGCCATTGCCTGTCTGATTTAAATGACCTACTGAAGACTATTCAAGAAACATGGAGCAGAATTTGGGTTTGAAACTCCATTTACCAAGGCCCAGTTCAGCCCCTTTGTCTTAGAACTACCCTTCCTTCCTCCTCTCTGTGTAGGAAGGCCAGCAACACTCAAATATCAAGCCTCACTATCTGGAGTTTGTGAAATTGTGTCCTAAGGCATCATCATACTAAAACTCAGGAACAGAGTGATCATGGGAGAAACCCATTTCAATGGGGCACTAGTTGTCCTCAAGTTCTGAAACCCACAGAACCAGCAACATAAAGAAGGAAACACTGGGTTTGGAGTATTTACAAGCAGATCTTTAGTTCCAGATACAAGCTACTTTTGTTTAGCATCTTATCAATCAATACTTAAATGGTTACATTATTGAGAACAAAAAAGACAGGACAACCTAAAAATAAAATCACTTACTATAAAATACATGAGAAACATTGCTATAACAGACCTGAAAATCATGTTACCTTGTAAGAGCACATCAGAGGCTATCACACAGAAGGTGTATCCAACAAAGCTGCACCTCTGTACTTGTGCCATCAGCCTGCAAGTGACTGTCTGGCAGCGCAGCCCCCAAATGGTGCATCATATGAATGCCCATACAAGCCAAATCAAGTGGCTCCATCTGGCTCCACCTAGTGCAGCTGCTTGCCTCCAAGAGAGGCCAAAAGTGGACACTAGGGAACAGAGCAGGAAGGGAGGAAGCACACCCTGATACTTACCTCTATCACTCTCCAGACTGGACAGACCCTAGAACTAGATCTGGAACTAAAGTTCTAGTCCTACAGACTTCTCACATAATGGAACGCTTGCCACTCAACTTCAACGATATCATGTGAGAGTAAGTATGACGCAGCTGGTAGCTTATGGCATGATGTCCAACTCTGAAGAAAAGCCAAGACAGCTGGGCAAATTAAGTGCTTCCATATGCTAGCCAACTCCTAAGTATTAACCAGAGTGGAAGGAAAACTGTGATTTGGGGAGAAACCTACCGTCTTCATAGTGCTTCTTCCTAGTCATGTTTTTGTCAAGAGATCCATCCAAGAAACCTTTTCCAATCTCTGACCAGATCTGAAAGAAGAACAGAAAGAACAGCACCATCACTAACTACAGGCTCAGACTTCTGGAACTACTCTATTCTTCCCTACTCGGGAAAATAAAAACATCAAATAAAATTAAGACTTCCCCTGAATATGGAACTGGTCCTCTCTTTAGGACACCACATCCTATTTCAGACACTACGTCTATGATAGCTGAAATTAAGTTGAAATGAAACAACTGTAACTACAACTGTAGGGAGAAAGGTATGGGAATCTTAAAGGGGAGATGAAACTGTTTCTTTCCCACCCTATCACCAGCAGATTTCACATCCCCACATGTGGATACAGCTTGAGATCTCCTCAGATTTTCCTTTCTCCACAATGTCACAGAGCCTTCAGAGGATCTTTGAAAAGGAAAAGTCCCACTGGCAATCCCAACAGAGGTTAACTGACTTAGTCACCAAAGACCTCCCAGCTGCTGTTGGATCTGGGTTCCTGATCCCCATGGATCCTTTAGAAACACCTCAGACTAATGACAGCAGGATCAGCTGTAGGATCTAACAGTTTCAGCTTGGGACAACTGAGGCAGAGCCCTCAAGCTCTTACCTTAAAGTCTCAACACTAGCTTGTACTAAATTGTACACAGACACAAGCTCTGTGCTCATAGTCTGGAAAAATTTAATAGATTTCCTGGCTCATCGTGACACTTACTGCATCATGGTGCCTGCGGAATCGGATGACTTCCCGGTCATCTTCAAAGCTGCTGCCCATAGCCGTCTGTGTGACAGACTTCATGGCAAAGCCCAGCATGTGCTGGCAGAGTGGCACATGTTGTGCCTTGGGGAGAGAGAGCCATTTGGCTAGCAGCTCTTCTGACAGCTTGAGAGGGAATGAACCATTAGTTAGCAGTAATACCAGCAGTCTATTTACCAAACACACTCTGGACACATTCCCACCCAGTTCCTAAGGCAGACCACACTTTCATGCCTATGGCATGAAGCTAAACTCTTTCCAGGGTTTCTTTTCATTGTTAACTTAAACAGTAACATTTTAGCCTCCAATCTTCTGCCTCTTTCAAAGTTTTCCCCCAACAAGCCAGCCCTATCCTCCTCTCTTGTTCCCTCTGTCACAAAATAAACCTTAAACCCTTTAATACTAATAGCTCCAGAATGGGAAAACAGATCACATTCTGGCTGCTGGACTAAATCAACAGAACAGTTCTTCAACTGTTTTGATCCCAATAGCTGGTTCCTTTCTCCTGTCCTGGGAAATACATCTAGAATCCAGGTGCTCCACTATCTTTAACTGCATCTGGTATCTTGGCATAAAAAGTTACCAAGCTCAGCCCTTCCACCATATCCACTGGAGCTAAAAGAAATCAAATATTCACACCATGAAAAGGCAGAGGCTGTTTGCTATCTTAGATGCTTATAGTTCCAGCACTAATTTGAATGAAAGTCCTTTATCCTAGTGATCATTCTTATTCAAATTTCTTCACACAGGGCTTCTCTGCTGCACAAAGGCAGTTACACACCTTATGGATGAGAGCAAAGTTACTTTGCAAGGTCTTGGTCACACCATTTTCATACAGTTTTCTCCTCATGTGGCTCTCTCCTGTATCCCCATTCAGGCTGGACTGGTACCTCAAGAGGGATTTCAGCATTGTCTCAAAGGGATCCACTGAAAGCAAGCATAGGAAACACCATTCAAGAGTCACACTACACAGGGCTGATGAAAACAGCAACCTCTTTAATTGGGTGCTGCTACTTCCGGGCAGTGAGCAAGGTGTGGCTCCTCCCATAGAACCGTCTCTTCGGGGTGTCAAGCTTCTCTGGCTCAGTGTGGGCTGGGACCTCATAAGGTCTTTTTTCTGGGGCTGGATGCCATCCTATGACCAGCTAACCCTGCAAAGCTTTCCCACTGGCTCTATCAAGTAACTCTTTAGCAATGATGCCTTCGGAGCAGTTTGCCAGTTCCCAGCTGGTTGTGCCATTGACTTGGTGACAAGATGAATGTGGCATGGTCCTTCCCCTTCCCCTCCAGCCTGACCTGCAACCCTTTTAGCACATTCCCCTTCACATCTGGTGTGTCCTCCTGCCCTGAACATGGGTATGCACTCAGGACGTATCAGCTCACATGACAGACTTCGCCAAGGGTTGCTCTCGGCACTCCTTCCCTTGCTTCACAGCCCCAGCAAGCCTGATTTGATACCCTACTGCTCCTGCATGATTTCTCTCACATGCACTGCATTCCCTGATGATGAGCTCCTCCCAGACTAGCACCTGTCTGTCTGCCAGGGCTGCCTCCAGCACAGAAGCTCTTACAGAAAACAGTACCCCATAAAGTTAGAGAATGCTTTCTACTGCTAATGATCTTTCTGTCTTCCTTCCACACAGACACTTGCAACAGCGTACAAACTGGACAAAACCAGATAATCTCCATATCCATGACTCACTTCAGTCAGATTTTTAACTCTGAATTCCATCACCAGGGACCTCTACTTAATAAATTTGCTAAAGGATATTAGGTGTCAATGCAAAACTGTGCAATAAAGCATGGCATATGTTTTTCCCTTTCTGTAAACCTTTCAGCAGGTCTTGCAGAACTGGCATAGTCTTTAAAGGACTATTTGGAAGCACCAATCAGGGTTGTCAAGAGGGATATTGTAACTGTTTATCACAGTCTGTTATTTCTCCCAGATGGAGAGTGGAACCTCTGAGGCATCAGAAAACATCAAGGCTGGGCTAGACACACATGGCTTTACCAGCTGTGGATGTATCTAGGATTCCCCACCGAGATCAGGGTCTCATTATGCTACTAGACAAACATACAAGAAGAGAAAATTCCCACCTGCAGAGGACTTACTACCTAAAGACATAAAAGCAGCTAACGAGGCCAGAGGCATGAATATGGTAATCCTTCCTAAATGTTTTTCTCTCACATCTTTTCCCTTCCAATGTTTTTAAGCTCTGCATCTCACCCTCTTTCCCACTTTGAATGACAAGGAGTATGAGCATGTGTCTTTTGGCAGAGCAGATGGTACCTGCGGCTCTCCACGTAGAGCAGGCTGTTATGCGACTCTAGCTGCTGCTGACAATTCCTCCTCCAAGGTATTTTGTCATGGAGCGGCTGCTGCTATTCATGCCACAATTTCCTGCTGACTGGCACTGGCACAGCTAGGCACCGTACTGTGTAGCCAGGGAGACACATGGCTGGTGGTAAAGCCCACACAGAAAATCCAGCAAGCAGAGGCATCTAGAGAGGCTGGAGGATGCTTAGAACCAACACCTGTTGAAACTGCAAAGTTTTCCTGGTGCATATGAAAGAAAACTGCTGGATCAGCCATGGGCTCCTTTTTTTTTCTCCCCCTGTCCCTAGTCCAAACTGGCAGCCACTGATACACTCACTGTTGTGCACTCAGGGCCTCAGAGCCCAGGCAGCCCTTTGCTGAGAGCTGGCTCTGCCTCGCACTATCTGGGAAAGGGCTATTTCTCCACAAGGCACAAACCGCCTCTGGAGACAGGTCTGTTCTGCCAGCACTTGCATAGACCTCATCCTTTGTCCTTGTCTTGAAAACATCTCCAGGGTTACATTTTCAGCCCTCCTAGTGGAACATATCAAAATTTTGACTGTTTCTTTCACTTCCAAGGAAATCTTCTCCCTCATCCCAAGAACCTCAGAGTGCAGTCCTGGACACCATTGCAAGTAAATATGGAGGAAAGATCTAACTGGATAGTTGAGCCAGATGCCAAAAAGAACTGAACATCAGAGATAGAAAGGACTTCTGAAGCTGCACAGCACAATGCTCACAGAACAGCAATGAAGCTTCCTGCTCAGACAGGTCAGGAGCAATAGTTGTATCTTCAGCATTCAACGTGCTTCAGGTTCATTGCTCCAACCCAAAAAGCAACACGGACTCAGGCGAGTTTTCTAAGTGGGTCTCTGAACCCACTGCTCCTGGCAATCCTGCATCAGTCCACCCTCTTCACAGCCACACCCTTTGCAGGTCTGGACTGCTTCCCCAGAGCCACTCAGGGGAATCACCAGTATCAGAACCAAAGTTTTACTTCCTTTGAATTCTCCTTGCAAATTAATCTCAACCAAGCTTTAACAGGCCATGAAAACGTGCCAATTTCAAACACTGCTTTAAGCTTAAGGAAAAAGAGTCTCCTGGCATTGGAAATGTTAATAACTATGAATACAATTAGTCCAACTTCAAGGCTCTGATGAGTGATGCAATATCTGCACCTCTCTCTCTTTTTGTCTCCAAGAAGTTTGGATATAGCTGTGACACACATGAGATGAGAGGAAACTTTGTATGACACTTGGAGCCAAACCCTACACTTCAGCCTTGGAAACCAACTGGCAGGTATCCATCAAGAGCAGCTCAGGCCTCAGGCACCCCAGCAAACTGAGGAAAAGTCACATTGCATGGGTTTTCAAGTGAGGCTGAAGAGTCAGGAGTTGGATATAACTGTGCAGTGCACTGTGGGCTGTCTCCTGTCCCACACCACTGTGTGCACAGAACAGATACAGGCAAGGCCACAACAGAACTTCAGGCTGCCCAGAGCCAGTTTGTGGCTGAGAGCTACCACAATCCCTATTCCCACCCACCAAGAAATGGTACAGGAAGGGCTTTGCTACAGCTACTCAGATACTATTGTTTATACCTCAATGCTTCAGGAAATACAATCAGCAAGATTCCTCACCTCTAATAAAGTTTGAGCACTTCTGACAAGCATCAGTGCTGAAAGGAAAGCACTGATGGTTACAACCAATATTGCTGCTTTTTCAGTTCTCAAATCGTAAGATCCCTCCTTCTCAAGCCTGCTGCTGCTGCCTTTACAAGGATCCCCTCATAAGCTCCTTCTTCTGCTCAGCTGAACACACTTTCCCTGGCTTCTATTGCACGACAGGCTCCGCATTTCTCTGAGAGCACTGGCAGCCTTTATTTGCACATGCTTTATTCAAAATCATGCCTGAGTACAGAGGTCAGAGCCACACAAAGGATTCTCGGTCTGGTTCATGCTCATCTTGTGCAAAAGTCTAAACACTTTCCTCTCTTTACAGAAAATACATGACTCAATGTATCCTTTTTTAACATGGCCAAGTCATCCTGCAGGCAATTCACGCAGCCTGCTTTTTCTCCTCCCCTCTCTGTGTCTGCTACCCCAGCCCTCAGGGATACCCATCTCACTCTGCTTCCCTGTGCTGACAAAGGGTTCCAGCATAATGCCACCAGGGAAGGATGCTGACATAAAAGGGAGTATTTCATCTCCCCAACACTGCATTTCACTTTTCCAAGACAATCCAGCCTTGCTCCCTCTTTCTTTATCACATCCCATTACGTTGACCTTAGCAGTCCAAGCAATTTCTGAACTGAATCTCTGACAGAAACACAGTTATATGACCTTCCTTGTCTAAAAAATGAATTATCAAAGTATAGTGAGCATTTCCCATTTATCCCCATCCCTAAAAAGATATGCTTAGCCCTTGGCATAGCAGGGTACTAGGCTACTTTGTAGCTACCTGGGTCACTTTATTTCCTGCATTTAAGTCCAGGCACCGTATTTATCTTTCTCCAGTACTCAGATACTCCCAAATTCAGAACATTTCTGAGAACTTGCCTGCTCAGGGGCCTGTCACCATTCCTCTGAGCTTTGAGAAAGTGACTGTCTGCTTAATTTCCCCCAAACACACTTGAGAGCATTCAGATCTTTCAGGGTGGTTTTCCAACTTCTGGAGTGTCATCACTATCCACTGTGTCTTGCTGATCCTCGTTAACTCCCACTCCTTTCCCAGATTGTCACCATTTCTTTTTTTTTTTAGCCATGCAACTGTACAAGAGCTTACCCCTCGCAACCCCAGCATAAAGTGATCCAAGATACCTGCCTGTGCCTAAACAAGAGGTGTGCACCCAGCACCTCATTCAACATTGTAAGATAAAAACTGGAAAAGCAAGAGGTTAAACCCAAACATCAACTGAGTTAACTTATTGAGTGTGATCACTTTAGGAAGCAAAATGCCTACCTAAGACCATAAATTAAAATATCCTTCCAGGACTAAGATGGTCAACTTGGCTACTAGCACCACTTTCAAGACTGGAAGATCAGTACAGTTTTCAGCACAAAATTCTACATACCAAAGAAAAACAGAAGTTAAAGACCTTCTCCAAATAATAGTTTTAAAAATCTCCACACTGAACCACACAAGGCAGTTGCCACAAACTAGCAGAGCTGTCTTCAGACTTAATTTTGCAAGGTTTTGGCTCTTAAAGTGTATTTAAAACTGCTTTTAAAATGTATGCCAAGGGGCTACAGGATCTTCACCTTGCTCTATCAAGTGACTAATGAGCATGATGCTTTCCATGAACATTTGCCTGTAGAGAGATGGTAAAAGACACAAGTGCACTGATTTCTTGAAGGCCATTGGACAGCAGTAACTCTTGGTCACTGATGTTCAAGTCCAGTAAGCAGGACCAAAGTCATACGTGAACCACCATGTCAGCTACAAAGTCTCATTTTCTTTCAACTTAGAATGAACCCCCAACTTCCTCTCACATCCTTGCTTTCATGCCCTGCAAGGCCAGGACAAATGGACTCAAAGACAATGCAAAAGACACTTACACAACCGGTTGGGGTTAATATGTTGCTTCAGGAGATCGATGGAGCCGAGGCTGACGACAAGACGCCTTCCAAACCAGAAAGAAACCAGTGGGCCATATTTCTCATGAAGATTCACCAGAAACTCATGTAAACTGCTGCTTACAATGATATCTGGCAGGTTGCCGTCCCTGAGAAACACAGAGGATATCTGGTCATGAACAGCATCCTCTGCCAATGGTGAACTTGATTTATGTGGAGATGGAAACCACTTACTTTTCATCAGTTGGAGCCAGCCCAGGGATACCTGATGCTTGTCTAGATGCCTGAAGTAAAAGGAAATGCATCAATCTACATGAACTTCAGATTTTATACAAGTCCCACAGTTTTCCAGCAAAATAGATGAATTTTCCACATCAATACCACCACACTACTTACAAACATTAAACAAAAGCTGGCTCTGCTACATCTGCAAGCTTTAAACCTGCTAAGCCGATAAACTGCAAGTGTGTGCCTGGTGCCACTGGCTAAACCAGGATTATTCATCTGGTTAGGTGAAAGATGTCTGTGTAAAGATTTAAAGGGTCATGTTTGCAATGTAGGATCTTACACAGAGGTTTGCCCTGGAGACCTGCAAAAACGCAAGGCGAGCAGATAGCGCCTTTGGTAAGCGGGATTCACTCCCGGAGCACGTAAGGCGGGAGGAATGCCGGGGATGGGATGCCCCGGGAACGCCCTGCCCGGCAGGTTCTCCCGCAGGCCTCTGCCACGTCCCCGCCCGGGCCCCGGGGTACGGGCCGGGTTACCCCCGGGGCGGGCCCGGGGCACTGCC
>WBMZ01015457.1:0-10390 GCA_013400975.1 Atrichornis clamosus
GGAGCCCCAAGATACAGAGCTCACCTGGATGCTGGTGTTGATGCGAGTCACCAGCCAGTCAAAGAGGCGGCTGTAGATGTTCTTGGCCAGCGCGTCCCGGCCGTAGTAGCCCTGGGGAGAGGGGAAAGGGACTGGTGACAGCTCAGGGGGGGATGTCAGGCATCAGCCCCACAACTGAGGATGGTCCCACTCACCTGGGGGACGGTGAGGGTGGTGAGCACCGTCTCGTCCCGCGCCTTCACCGTGCGGGAGCACAGCGCCCGCTCCAGGGTGCCGGGGTCCAGCCCGATGAGCTCGCAGATCTCCTGCAGCTCTGCCCGGGGAGACGGCGGTGCCAGGGCCCAGGAGGGGCTGAGGGGTCCCCACGCCCCCCATTCCCATCCCTATCCCCATCCCTACCCCGGGGCTCGGCGATGCTGCAGGCCTCCATCCCGCTGGCCTGGAAGCTGCTGCTCAGCTGGACATTGCCCAGTTTGAGCACCACGGCCGTCACCTCCAGCAGCGCCGTCACCTCGGCGGGCGAGAAGCCGATGACCCTCATGGCATCCTGGGGATGGACACAGCAACTCAGGGGATGGGGTGGGCTCCAGGATGTCTGGGGGGAGGGTCATGTCTTCCTGCGGGTACCTGCATGGCGTGGAAGTTGGCTGCGTCATCCATGCCGGGCAAGCCGGAGCTCTCCCGGTTCAGGTATCCGTAGTGCCCACAGTCCTGGCGGAGCTTCAGCTGCTCTGGTTGAGGGGAGAGGAGGTGACAGCTCAGCCATGACCCCCCAACCTCTGCTTCCCCCTGCCCCCGGAGCCCCCACACTGCAGGGTCTGGACCTACGGAGCAGCTGTGCTGAAGCCCCGGCCAGGAGCTGGTAAAAGATGTGGAAGTTCCTCTCGCCCTTCACGTGCCGGACGATGCGGGATTTCTCCAGCAGGTCTGCGGGGAGGGGTAAGTGCCACTGGGGTGTGTGGAGTGGAACCCCCCGGGATGGGTGGTGGGTACTCACAGTTGCTGATGACCCCTCCCAGGGGCTCCCCCTTGAAGTCGAACTCAATGTCCATGTACTTGCCCTGGGGAAGGGGGCTGGGTCAGGGAAGGGGGTCCTGATGGGAGTGCCAGTTCCACCCCCCACATCTACATCCCCATCCCCTCCTTGCCCCCAGCCCCAGCAGGGTCTGACGCCCTTTCCAGGTCACTCACAAATCGGGAGGAGTTGTCATTACGGACAGTCTTGGCATTTCCAAAAGCTGTGGGGGGAAGATGGGGGTTACAGTGAGGGGGCTGTACTGAGCCCTGACAGGTCTGGGATGTGGGATGTGGGGCTCAGGATGTGGGGCACTCACCCTCCAGCACAGGGTTGGACTGCAGGAGCTGCTCCTTCACCTTGTTCACCTCCTCCCCTTTGCTGCTCACGGCCGCCACGTAGGACATCACCAGCTTGCTGGCCTCTGCCAGTGAGGGGCCAGGGGTCATGGGTGTGGGGTCGTGGGTCCTGGGGCAGTGCCCACCACCCCACCAGCCCCTTGCAGCCCCCTGAGCATCCACTGGCAGCCTCTACCTGTCTTGCCAGCACCGCTCTCGCCGGTGATGAGGATGCACTGGTCCCTGTCCCGGTCCCGCAGCGAGCGATAGGCATCGTCAGCGATGGCATAGCTGGGGGCAAGAGGGGTTGGAGGGGGCTGGAGCCATCTGGGGGCTTCAGAAAATGCCAGGACCCCCCTGTTGTGGCTGTGGGGTTGTTCTAAGTGGATTTCCTTGGACCCCAATGTTTTGGGATTGCCTGTGGGTGAATCCCTTGGTGGGATCCAGGGCACTGAGGGCACTGCCGGCTTTCCCGTGCTCACATGTGGGGCTTCACAGCAAAGAAGTTGCAGTTGTGATACTCCTGCACCTTCTCCGGGGTGTAGATGGGCAGCGACTGGTACGGATTCACCGAGATCACCACGTTCCCAATGTACGTCTGTGAGAGAGCAGGAAGGTGGGAATGAGGGGCTGGGAGGACCCAGCCCAGGTCTTGGTGCTTCCCATCCCAGACCCTGTAACCTGCTCACCATCCCAGACTCTGCAGCCCTCCCACTCCCCAGATCCTACTCCTCAACCCAGACCCCAGATCCCGCTCACCATCCCAGACCCCAGATCCTGCTCACCATCCCTGACCCTACGCCCTCTCACTCCCCAGATCCTTCTCCCCATCCCACCCCCCTCCCACCCTGGACCCCCAAGTCCTCCTGCTCCCAGTCCCAGATCCCATACCCTGCTCCTCCATTCCAGAACCTGCAGCCCTCCCACTCCCCATCCCAGACCCCATACCCCTCTCCCAGCCCAGCAGCCCCTGTGCCCCCTCCCCAGACCCCGGGTCCCGTTGCTCACGTAGATGTCGTGGCGGCGGAATCGCTCCTGCAGCGTCTGGAGCAGCGACTCCTCGGTCAGCGGGTCCAGCAGCACCAGGTCCCCGACAGCCTCGGCGTCCAGCAGCGACGTGGTGCCTTCCATGGCCGGGCAGCTCCAGGGCAGCTGGGACACAGCAGAGGGGAGGCTGCAGCCACAAACACGCAGCCCCTTCCCCAAAACACCCCCCCGGGTCCTCGGCAGTCTCTGCGATATTGGCTGCTCTCCCTGACACTGGGCAGGCGGTCCCTGGGGACAGGGGACAAGACGGCCACGCACCCACAGCGGCACCTTCCCAGGGTATCTCGGTGCCCAGGATCCCGTGGTGGGGCTGGGGGCAGCCGGACGTTGAAGGGAAGGGGGGGCCCGGCCAGGAAATGTGGACACCTGGATCCTATTCTTGGGGCAGGAATGAATTCAGCCTCCACTTCCTCCCTCCTTCCTGACGGGGGGGGAAGCCGGGGCGGGCAGGGGAGGCCAGAACCCCTGACAGGTCACCCCCGAGAGCCCGTGTGCTGCTTCCCCCCACTCTCCACCATCCCTCACCTGTCTCTGACAGCACAGCCACGTTCCTCGGGGTGACCTTCACCCCCAGTTTACAGCTGAGGCGCAGGGCTGTAAACCCAGCCCCACTTATCGGTGCCCGGGGAAAGTTCACGAGCGAGGAGGTAGGGAAGGATGGGGCAAATGAGGCGATGGAGGCGGCTCCAGCAGCCTCCAGAGATGGCAGAGCCTCGCAGGGGTCCAAGCCCCCCATGCTGCTGCATGCGGGTCCCCAGGGTGAGCACCCGTGGGTGGGAGCCAGAGTAAGAGCCCCCCACAGCTCCAGGGCAGCACTCGGCCCGCCCCAGTGTTCCCAATGACACCAGGTCCCCGCACCCCGTGGGATGCAGGTCCCCTGAGATGAGTTATGGAGACAGAGGACCCCCATTCAGCTCGAGGTGGGAGGGCTCGGGCACTTCAGGAGCTGTCTGGGAGTAGAGGGGTTCCCAACTCACCTCCCGGTCGCAGAGCAGCAGCTCCTGGAGCGGCTTCAGCTGGAGCTGCCTCGGAACCGGCGGGGCTCAGCCCAGCCCAGTGCCCGGTGCTGGCCCCGTCCGGCCCACCGAGGGGCGGAGGGTCTGCAGGGCCCTCCCCCAGAGCACGGTGCCCACTCCCAGATGGGGAAACTGAGGCACGAAGGAGCCGCCAGCAGGGAGCAGCCCCACGAGTGCCACTGGCTCCAGCCCCTGCCCGTGGTCCCAGCTCGGCCAACGTGTCCCTTCCCTACCCGGCAGCTCGGAGCAGGAACGAGCAGGGAAAATCCCGGAGCCGAGCAAACAAAGGGAGCTTCCTCTCCTGGGCTGCGGGAAACCGGCGCAGGGTATGGAGCTGGAGAACCAAAAGAACCCAGAGAGGACATCTGGCCCCAGGGCTGAGCACAGGGAGGACACCTGTCCCCAGGGAAGATCCTGGGAAGGACACCTGCCCCCAAGCCCGGCCCGAGGCCACGGTAGGTCCTCCACAGGGAATGTGTCACCCAGGGGCTGTTCTGTGTCCCCACACATCATTCCTGGCAGAACGAGCTCCCACAGGTGGATAAGCCCTGGGGTCACAGTGGGATGAACAAATGAGGCTCAGGACCAAAAAAATACATCTTTATTAAAAATATAATCAGACATTCACCACGCTGAGGGCAGGGGGACGCAGTAACAGCGGCTGCTCACGTCTGAGCAGGGAGGAAAGCACAGCAGGGGCCGGGGAGCAAACCTGGGACAGGGACAAACCCATGGCAGAAGCTCCAGCAGTGGCACAGGCAGGGACCCCCAGCCCAGCCCCTACCTCAAGGCAGCTGAGACGCTGCATGGGGGTGAGGGCAGCATTATCGCTTAGGAAGTTGCATAGATTGGGGTGTCCCCTGCAGCTTTGTGCTTTGGCACAGCCCCCCAGCCAGCACTGGGAGCAGGAACAGCGGCAGGGTCACCCCCAGTCCCTGTCTGCAGCCACTGCGAGAGGAGTAACAGCGGGTGAATGGCAGCGAGGCAGGGAGGAAGCACATCCACACTCATCCTCAGCTCGGGCGTGGGGAGAGGGGGCTGAGCACAGCCTCCAGCCCAACACCGAAGCCAGCAGACCCTGAGGCTTCACAGCTCCACAGCTCCATCAGGGAGGCGCCTGGAGTTTTTGGGATTGAAGCCAAGACAGAGGTGTGGCCCGACCAGCTGGAGCCCTCTGGCATCTTTGGTAAGAGGAGGAGGAGGAGCAGGTCACTGGCAGCTCCCTCCCCATGGCTCCAGGCAGGTGCTGAGCACGCAGGTACCAGCGGGACAGGTCCAAAGTTCTTCTCGTGTGTGTCACCCTTGCAGGCACCTGCACAGGAGATGGAGGGGAAGGTCTGTCCCCACCCCAGGCTGTCCAGGGCCCAGTGGTGGGAAAGGGGCTCCTGTCTGCTGCCCACGGCTGCGGTGCCGAGGGATGGAGGCAGATCAGCACCCAGCCTTGGGGAGGGGGTCCCTGCCCTGGGAGTTCCTGCCCTGAGAGCTCATAAGCACCCCCTGCAAAAGCTGGGGTGGCTCCACTTCATCTTCATCCACGACCAGGTGACGCCCCAGCCCACGGGGTTCCCGTGTTCCCCCACCAACACCCAGGGCTGTGCTGACAACAACTTTCACACCTGAGGCAGGAGCTGCAGGGGAAGACGAGGTTCATCCCCACAAGGACCAGCCCCAATACACCCAGGGCAGCCCAGCAGTGGTTGTGCTCCTTTTCCCCAGGGCTGCTGACCTCAGTGGACATCCAGATGGTTGTGGGGCAGGGAGTCACTCCTGTGATTCCCAGCAAAGGAGTCGTTAACATCCTCCTCTTCCTCCTCATCCTCCTCCTCGAAGAGCTGCTCATCAACGAAGAGACTGTCCAGGCCATACTCCCGCTCGTGGACAGACACCTCATTGGGGGTGACATGGGAGGCACCACCCACAAAGTCAGCAAATCTGGGGAAAGCCACGTTGGGCAGGTGTGTCCAGTGCCTCCGGAGAGACCCCAGCACACGTGGAGCCAAGGTGAATCGTTTCAGTGCCAGGACTGGGAGTTACCCATCCTTTCTCCCCAGCACTCCCTGCTCCCACACACCAGAGATCCCTGTCTCTGTGTTTCTGTCTCTAAGGACAGAGGTGACAGCACAGAGGGACACAGGGTGGCCAACCCGAGCATGGGGATGTTACCTTTTGGGAGACTGGATGCGGGACACCGTAGTCCAGGCAGAGAATTCAGGGCTCTGGCAGAGGCTCCGCAGCTCCTGCAGGGCCTTGCAGGTCTCCACCTCGCCCTGGAGCCGATATTCCTCCTCTGTCAGTAGCCGAGGGGGCGCCGGGCCCAGCTTGGAACTCTGCACCCTCCTGCCAGTGGGGCAACACCAGTTACTGCCTGCCCGGATGGAGTGGGACCAGCTCCCAGGGCAGGACCACCACAACAGGATCCTTGTGGCAGGACCAGCTCCTGGGGTGGGAACCCAGGGCAGGATTCCCAGGACAGGACCAGCTCCCAGGGCAGGACCCCTGGGACAGGATCCCGGGGCAGGAACTCTCAGGACAGAACCCCTGGGGCAGGACCAACTCCTGGGGCTGGATCCCTGGGTAAGATCAGCTTCCAGGGCAGGAACCCCAGGGCAGAACCAGCTCCCAGGACAGGACCAGGTCCCTGGGCAGAATCAGCTCTCAGGGCAGCTGGGTCAGAACTGGCAGTAGGAGAAGCCTCCTCTCCTCATGCTCCTGCACAAATCCCAGGGATAAAAGGGCACAAGCCCCCTAGTTACCCACCCCAGCCCCAAACCTCAGTGAAAACACCCCTGTTCTGCCACACAGGCTGCATCCAGCAGCTCATCCCGACCCAGCCGGGAGCTAGGAGCAGCTGGGAGCCCGTGGGTCTCACCGATAGGCAGCGAAGGCCCACTGCAAGGGGTAATCCAGCTTCTTGGTGCAGACGGCGATGAGCACCAGGCCCAGGGCGATGGGATGGATCTGGATGCCCGAGTACATCAGCAGCAGCCCCAGGAGCTGCAGGGCCCAGGAGACGAGGTTGATGCTGCGCTCGTTCTCCAGGGGGCCGTACCTGTAGCACACGGCGAAGCTCAGGAAGCCCACGAGCAGCAGGTAACCTGCGGGAGAGCACAGGGATGGGGCAGGGACCGGGGGCTCCAGGAGGATGAGGGTGATCCTAACCCCAGAGCCCAACCCCTCGGAGCACCAGCAGGGACAGGGAGCCTCAGTGTTGCTCCTCGGCATGTTCCAGCTCCGTTAGGAGATTTCAGCTGGCGGTGAGTCCCAGGGCTCTCCCCTACCTAACAGGTACTGCCAGTAGGACTTGCAGATCTCCCGCAGGTTCTTGAAGATCAGCTGAAGCAGGTACAGGGAAAAGGACCAACCTCCGATCAGCAGGAAGTACACAGGGCTTTTCTGGGAGAGGAGAGAGGGATTAGAGGCAGGCAACCATGGATACCACCCCCAGGTGCTGAGCTGCTCTGTGCCAAGTCAGACCTGCAGCCCAGCCCATCCCAGTGCTACACCAGTCCAGGTGTGGAAAGGGCTACGAGGCCTCTGACCCTCCAAGAGGTGACACCCACCCTGGGCATGACCTTGGACATCATGTAGACGAGGATGAGCAGCGAGGCCAACAAACCAACACTGATCCCAGCCGAGTAGTAGAAGATTTGGCTCCTGCATGGATCACACAGGGAATCACAGCAGGTGTTTTATGGTTACCTGTGCACAAATACTCCCCCCAGGAGCCACTGGGCACTGCCCAGCTGCCACAGCCCCCAGGGAAAGGAGGGGACTCACCTGCTCAGTGTGTCCCCACAGAAAAACAACAGCAGGCCCAGGAAAAAAACAAGGAACAGCTTAGGATCAAAGCCTGGAAAGAGAAGGAATCCATATGGAGAGGGGCACAGTGGCATCCAGGGCAAGCTCTCACCTGCCACAGGGTCACAAGGACAAGGATGGGGCAGCGTCCAGATGCACCTCCCAAATTCCCCCACCACTTCACATGCCACGTTTCCTTCTGCAGACACAATTCCCTTCCAAAGGAAGGAACAGCCAGAAGGAACAGCCTTGCCAGGACCAGTTGTCCCCTGAGCAGCCCTAGCCCCACTTTTCCCCTCCAGGGAGCAGACGTACGTCGGAAGAGGACAATGGAGTAAGTGGTGCCAGGCTCCAGCAGCTCGACCTTGAGGCACGTTTTGTTGCTGTAGAGATCCACGTCGATGCTGGTATCGTTCAGCTTCTCCCGCAGGAAGGAGAACACCACGTTCCACACGCTGAACTTCTCCAGCTCCTCCTCGCTGTCCACCTGGGTGACGCGGATCATCTGGTTGCTGGTGACGCGGATCTGCAGGAAGAGAGGGGGGAGGGGGTGGAGGGGTTGGAGCAGGGAGAGTTTGCTGCCTCCTTCCTCCTCCTCCTCCTCCTCTCACCTGTGTCCTCGTCCAAATGTCGTGCCATTGCAGGATGCGTGTGTTGGTGTAGCAGAAGCGCTGGGATTCTCTGTGCTGGGACTCGTGGCCCTCCTGGAGTGTGATGATGGGATCTTTGCCACCTAGGAAATACAGAGGGAGGGGTTCAGCCCCTGCTCCCCTCTACCTCACCCACCAAACACCAGATGTCCTTTCCCTCCCGGGGATCCCCCAGTTACGCATATTCCCCGTGGTCCTTCCACTGTTTTCCTTGGAATACACACTCTGGTCCTTTTTTGGGATAACTCCATTTCCTGGGCTGTTGGGATCAGCACAGCCCTATCCCTGGGCCTCTTCCAGCTCGACTCCTAGTTCCAGAACCGTTCCCACCTCAGGGAAATAAATCCGGGGGTCCCTCCAGCACCAACTCGCCCCCGCGGGGTGAAGTGGCTCCCGAATCCCACGCACGGCCTGGTCGCACAGGGGGATCGGGACGGCGGGACCCCGAAATCCCGGTCCCACCGGGCCGCACCAATCCCTGAGGCTGGAGGCGCCGGGGAGTGCTCAAGGGACTCCCTGAGAGCGCGGTGGGAGGGGTCTCTCAGTGGGCACGGGACAGCTCCCCACGACCCAGGCCGCTGGTTCCGCTCTCTCGCCACGCTGCCCCAGGGGCTGTCGCCGCCCCACGCCCCGCCGTGACACCGCCCGGTCCCCGCCCACAGACGCGGCCGCCTCGCGCACCTGCAGCTTCCAGGGGCAGGAACAGTAACAGCAGCACCGGCAACCCCAGGAGCGGCCGCCGTCGCCCCGGAGCCGGTTTCATCCCTCCCGCCGCGGCTACGCCGGCCACTTCCGCTTCCGTCACCCTCCTGGCAGTGGCCGTCACGGGCAGCGGCAGCCAATGGGAATCGCGCTCGCAGGGCTTTAAGGCTGAGTGATAGCTGAGCTGACCTATCAGAAGGCACCTTTGGTCTCGCTCCCGCCCCTCCACCCCCTGCCGCGCTGATTGACAGTATTTTCAACCTATCATCGTTGCGCGTGCAGGAAGCAGCCGTGCTCCCGCCCTCGGTTACCACGGTGACCAACAAGCCCCGCCATTCACTCAAGAGCCGCGCCCCGCCATGGTAACGGCCCTGACAGGCACGCCCCCCAGCCTATCAAAGTGTGGACGGGGCCGGCCACGCCCTCCGCCCCCTCGCCAATTCCGCCTGATTGACAACCGCCTCCGCCTATCAGGGCGCGGCCTCGCGTTGTTTGTGTGAATGGGTCACGCGTGGGGGGCGCGCCAGTCCCGCCTCTCGCCCCCCTCGGGCAACCGAACCCGCGGCCTCGGGCCCCGCCGGCACCGGGCCTCGTCAGGAACGGGGCTGCGCGACCCCCGGCCCCGGGCTCTGCCAGGACGGACGTGGGACAAGAGTCACCGTTGACCTCCGGCACGGAGGGGGTCCCACACCCCACGGGCGAAGGGGCGGCTCGGCTTGGCCGGGGGGCTTCGGTTCGCCCCGCCGCCGGCACCGTCCCTTCCCCCGGTGCGAGGCTCACCCAGCCCCGGGAAGGGGGTGCCGCCCTCCACGTGGATCCCTCCCCGTGGGGCGGTGGCCACCCGTGGGCGGGGAGCGGGCTCGGGCGGCCCCCCCGCTCCCCCTCCGCGGGCCGTGGGCGGCGGAGCCGGGAAGCGGCGGGGCCGTGGGCGGAGGATGTGCGTCAGCCGGGGGCAGCGCCGGGGCTGGGAACGGCCCCGCCGCGCCGGACGCCTGGTCGTGGAGGGGCTTGGGGGCGTGACGGGGGGGCGGTGGGGAGCTGTGTGAACCGGGAGGGTTGGGGCCGGAGCCCCGCGATGGGGCCCGTGCCCGGGCGGGACCTCTGGCTGCTTCCCTGGCAGCCCCGGGGTTGTGCCTCGGACCCCGGCACGGCCCCCCCGGGCAGGATCGCGCGAGGGCGGTTCTGGCCCCACGCCAGGCGCCGGCCGCGGTATAAATAGTGCCGAGCCACGCAGGGCCGGAGCGGGGTGCGGGCCGTGACCCCCATCTTCCCTCCCGCGGGAGGGACCCCGGTGCATCCCCCTAGTCCATTCGAGAAACCTCCCTCCGCTGCCATTCTCGCTGCTCCGGGGCGCCGCGGGGCGCTCACCCCGAAGCCTATGGATGGCAGCGGTGTGTGCCGCTGACACGAAGTGCCGGCCCTCCGCAGGGGTTCCGGCAGCGGGAGTGGCTCCCGGGACAGCGGTGCCGGTACCCGGAGCATCCTCGTACCCGGGTTATCACCGAAACCGGCGATGCTGCGAGCGCTGCCCGCGGGACCCCCAGGGACGGGGGACGCTGCGCCCACCGGTGACCACGAAGGTTCCGTGGGTACGGTCCGGGATTTAGGGTGCACGCGCTAACACCGGGCACCGTGTCCCCTCCGGGGGCTTCTGCCTTTCCTACGGACACCCTGTGCCACGCGTGTCCTCCCTGGTGCCTGCCGGGGCTGCAGGACCCCCGGTGCCGCCGTGCGGGGCGCCGCTCCCGCTCCCCTCCGCCGCTCCCGGTGCCGGGGGGAAGGGGGGGGCCGGGGCCGCCGCCTCCGCCGCTGCCCCCCCCCCCG
>WBMZ01015458.1:0-16123 GCA_013400975.1 Atrichornis clamosus
TTTTGGCAGCTTGATCCACCTGTTTGTTGTTGCAATGCTCTTCACTAGCCACCTGTGGTGATTGTTCTTCCTCTGAACTCACGAACCAGTGCTGCTTGGGCAGAGGTGGCTTTTCCATCCCACCTTCCCATGTTTTCTCCATGTTTACGCAGGTAAAACCATGGGTTACCTTGTGGTGTGTACCCTCTCTTTCAAGCCAGGGGTCACCTGTTTCTAATAGCAGAGACTCTGGTCTGTACTGGTGGGATATGGGACATTTCCTCTTTGATTTCCTCTTTAAGTTTCTGGTGGCCCTCTTTGATTTCATCTTTTAAATTCTGGAGGTCCTCAGTCAGTCTTTCCACAGACAAGACACAGGACTGTATTGGGATGGAGATAGTTTCTTCATATAGCCAGAGTCTGATAAGCAAAGTGCCCACATTTTTTTCTCCTTCCTTCCCTGACATGACTCCTATGAGTTGGCATATGACACTGGCATGCCCTGTAGGAATTTTGACCATGTTTTGTGCACACCGGATGTCGTCTGGATTAGTAGGGAATCACTCGTTATTTGAAATATTATCTCCAGCACAGCTAATTCTCTCATGTACTAGATACCTTGTTCCATGGTGTTCCACCTGTCTCAGTGCACTAAGGTCATCTTGCAAGGATACCTTTCCCTCACACTTAACAGGAATCACCTCCAGAGGTTGAAAGTTTCTGGTCTTTTCCCAATTCCTGGTCAATACCATCATCCTGGGACAGGGATCCCAGTCGCTTGGCTTCATTACCATCTAGTGTCACACTGTCAGTTGTGATATCCCAGCATTGGAGCAGCTGCATCACCAGGGGCTCACCCGACTGGCGGCTGAAATCTTTTCACTTCTCCCAGCTCACAATGGGAGAGGGATTGGGTGATTACCTCTGGCCCTGCCTCTTCCTGTGGACTCTGCTTCCTCTTCATCTCTCTCTAAGCAAACTGATTTGGTCTTGGATTTCTTCTGAATAGGGGCAACTGCTACCAGCACGAGTTGTTCCTCTGGCTCAGCTGCAGTTTGAGTGCCCACAGCGCCTGTTGCTCTGGATTCCTTCCCCTTCCCCTCACTGTGCTGTCTAGTAACAAGCAGTGCCTGATAAGCAGTAGCCAGGGCCCAGCATGTTTCAGTGAGTTGCTTCTCTCTGGAACTGCCACAGCATTTTTCCTTCACATCTTATCACTTTAACAGGCTCTGTAGTTGTTCAGAGGTGAACTTCCAAATAATGGCAGGAGAGAAACTCTCCAAATACTGGCCCGTGTCCTCTCACATTCCATGCCACTCATGACTATCCACCTCCAGGGCAAGTTTATGGACAACCTCCCTAGAAATCTCTGCCCTGACTCTAAACATGGTCTGGACAACACTGAGGAGATCTGGCAGACTTAGCAACAGGGGCATGCTTTCCCTAACATCCAGAGGGAATTCAAATTTCTCAAAAGCTGTTGTAGCAGACCTGAAGAAGGAGAAGGGGTTGGAAAGGTGGGAGAAATAATCCCCTCCTGTTCCCCACACAGGCTAAATATGATTATTAATGAATTCCCAGAGGTAGCAGCCTCTGGCCAGGGCAGATGAACAACACTGAAAACACATGCGAAATGACCCTCATTGATTTTGATGTTACGTGATAAACTGTCACAGAGTACAACAAATAAATCCTGATCCCTCTCCCTTACTTTGAAAAATATTTTCACAAGGATCATATAAGGGAGTATATACCGGGCAAGGTACCACACCCACATGTACACATCAAGCAACATGGTAACTAGGGAGTTCTGTGCTCGATACACAAAAAGTTGTTATCTCAACCCTTTCTCATGCCTCATGTTTGGCGCCAATTAAATGTGCTGGTTTTAACACCAACTGAAAAATAAACTCCAAGTAAGCCACTCTCCTTTGCTCTATCCCTTCTGGTAAGGGATGGACAAAAGCAGAGGTTATGAGTTGAGATAACAATTTAGTAAAAGCACAAAGCAATGGAATAAAACACATACAATAACAACAGCAATATTAATAGCAAAAGTATACAAAAAACAATGTTTTACCCACAAAAAGGTGTTCACCACCAGGAACAAAGTCGTGACAGCAGATGCTTCCAGTGGCTTCCCCAGACAAAGGCAATATGGCACCGTTCCTGCATCGTCCATGTGGCCACCGGGAACAAAGGCACGATGGCAGGGGAGCACCTGTGGCTAATGCTGCCCACCCCCCGCCCAAAACCAACAAGAAACAATGACAAAGTCCTCGAAAGCCAGGTCATCCGAGTAGGGCCGTGCAGCCACTCCACTGGATTCAGTTCCGCACAGGTGCCTGCACCACCGTTTCTCCACTCTGCCGCACCCGAGGTCAATCTCACAGGCCACTGTTGCTCTTTTGTCCTACCTCTCAGCTGTGTTCCTTTTGGCTTGGTTTGGCTAGGTTCAGCAGGGTTCCTTTCTGCTCGGCTAGATGGGCTCGACTGGTTTGGGGTCACTCCTGCCACTGGACTGCTCCCTGTTAGCGGCCTCCCCACCAGCGCTGTTGGTTCAGCACTGCGGTCAATTCGTGCTTTTGCTGCTGTCCCTTTCAGCACTATGAGCCACATAGTGGAGAAAACAGGAGGAGAAGTGGTGGGGCAGCAGAGGGACCAAGTCCGCGGAGGTTGATTCCAACAGTCTCTCAACTAGAGGGAGAGAAAAAATGGTGCATTTCAAGTGGGGCGCCCGTTTTTCCCTCCCGAAACCATGGCCCCAGCAATGATGTGCATGGTACAGAATAGCAACCTGGCCATGCCCACAAAGTGCTAAGCTCTGCCCATCTCTGCAGCCAGGACACTAACCAGTTGATGAAGGCTGTTGTCCATCCCCTTGTCACACGAGGTGCATACCAGTGCCTCGTGTAACAAGTTGTTCCAGAACTTTTCTGGGAGTTGAGAAGAACTTTGAATTAGGACTAAAGGAAGAAGCTGGTAAAGCACAAACAAGATCAGTTTGGGTGAGGCCTGTAAAACTAGTGAGGTAGGAAGAGGGTTGTTAATATAGAATTATAATAAAGACAAAAAGGTTAATCTATTGGACGCTTCAGAAATGTGTCCCCTGAAGTTGGTCGATCAGGGAACATGGGGCTACTCCCGTTCTCACTAAGGTGGGCTCCATCCTTCCCTGCTCTTGGCACCTGACCCACCAGTTAAGGCAATTAACCCAGAGCCTTTTTGGCAACATCAGCTGTGTGACTATGCGTTCATCTCCAGATGTCCCTATTGGAATTGCAGTCCGGGTTCTGGGGTCAGGAACACACCAAAGCCCCTGAACCCTGAGCCCTTGAACCCCAAACCTTTGTCCACCCTGGGCCTTTTAACCACTTTTGATCTGATCTAAACCAGTCTATGATCATTCATGACACAAGGATGAGGGCCATTATGGAGTGGATCACTGCAATGGGTGATTATGGCAGTGTTTTAGTAACGTCTCTGGTACGGGCTCTTGGGAAACAGCCTGGCTCTCAATATCACAGCTTGGCTGCTGAGCCCATCCCTGCCACCTCTGTTCTTTACAGGTCGAGTTGCTGAAGTGAAGATAGGTTTGGACTGCTATGGGGTAAGTAGCAGATCCAGAGAGTCATAAGGAAGGGAAATTGTTTTGCCTAATACTGAGGAACAAGTAGTTCAAGTTCTGCTTGTGGGTACTAAAGGTTCTTGGCCTCCCTCTCATGGGAGAAGCCAGTATTGCCTTCTGCCGGCAAAGTCTCCTCTGTCCCTGGAGTGGGGTGGTTATAGGAAGTGCTCGAGATAGTTGGTAAAGCTTTGAAGGGAACAGTCTCAACCTTTCCTTTGCAGTCAGCACACCCAACACTGAAAGACGTTTTTATTTCTAAGGCACATTACAGCTCGATTGCTTTTGAATTCCATTTAGCTCAGCTGGTCAGAGCATGGTGCTCATAACATGAAGGTTGTGGGTTTGATCCCTGTATGGGACATTCACTTAAGAGTTGGACTCAATGATCCTTGTGGATCCCTTCCAAGTCAGAATATTCTGTGATTCTGTGAATTAGAGCAGTAAAGAATGAGGCAGATGGAGACGTCACAGTTGGTAAACCAATCCTCTCCTTCCTATCCTCCCCTCAGGAGGGACAGAGGGGCCTTTTGCTCTCCATCGTTCTTGTGTCACTGAACTTCGCTCACTCACAGGATTGCCAAACCTCCCACACCATCCCTCCCAAGTGCCCATGAGAAGCTTTCTGCCAGCCCAGCCTTCTCTCAGAGAAGTTCTCAGCAGAGTTCTGTCCCATCCCACACAGGGCCCTGGATGTGTCTGTCGGTCTGTTTCTCTCCTTCCCTCCCAATCTCCACCAGTTTCTCCCAGCAACTCTCTCCCCCCGATCGTGCAGCCCATGAGGTGTCAAGGAGCAGCCCAGCTGTGACAGAAGCCAGGTGGCTGTGCAAGCTTGGACAGTAGCCTGTGATCAGACAAATGAAAGAACCATAGAGTTCATCACAGATTAATTTTCATTCTAAAAATCAGCTAGTATGATTGGAAAAAATGGGCAGTGATTCATAATTTTGTTTCCTACACGAAGAAGAGCTAGCGTGCCTGAAAAGCTTGTCTGCTTTTGTTTTCCTATCATTTAAATTATGGTAATGAAAGACATGCTGTCTCTTACATTCTTCTTACTCTTTTTATCATCACTGTTGCTTTTTAATCCTTGACATTTCAATTTTCTAGTCCAAAATTACCTCCCCTCTGTTAGAAAATACATTCAAGAGTCTATCCTGGACCTGGAAATAAGGCATGAAGATGATTCATTACTAGAGCTCTGTTCTTTCTGAGGTGTGGGGTAGGAACTTGGGGTAGGTACTGGGGGAAGGGGTTACACAAGAAAGACAAACATTGCTGAGTGGTCTCCAGGGAGGCCCTGTGTCCTTAAAAAGCCCAAACCAGGGGTATGGTGTATGTAGTTCATGGTGTTAGTGAGGGACTGCAGTCCCTGAGGGACCTACTGAGAAATTGCAGGGACATTTGGAGTGTTGCTAATCCGTATGTTAAGCTGAGTTTGAGAACAGAATGTGCAGTGTCATTCTCCAGCTTTCCTTGAAGCCTTTGTAGTCCCTTCCCAGAGTGCTTGTGAATAGGAAAGTTGTACTCCTAAGGGTGCCTGTAGAGAGTGGTTTAATTTTCCTGGGCTTCAGGATGGGAATGTGAGTCAACATAAAGGTTGGGAGGGATTTAGCTGTAGTGAATATAGTTTGCTGTTCTGCCTGTAGCTGCCAGACACTGTTTAATGTACAGAATAACACAATTATTATGAATATAAAGCCTGCTCAGTGGAGCTGTAATATTGGCAGCCATTTACAAAGACAACTCTTACTTCTCTGTGGCTTTCTCTGCAGTAATTGAATCTCTTGTAACCTGCTCAAGGAAAGACTTGGTTAAAAATAATATAAGACAAGCATTAATCCTCTCCACAAATGTGGACACATTCATGTGTCCTCCACATAACAATTTAGAAAGACCTGAATCTGTTGGGTGCTGAGCGGACAGAATGATGCTGATACTGAAATCAGTGGGAGACATGATCTCACAGAGGCTCAGTTTTGGCAGATGGATATGGTAGATATAACATTTCCAAAGGACCCACTTTTAAGTCATCACTTATTATCACTTTTGGTCATAAATGATCAGTGAACGATGATGCAGTGCTATTCTTCTGAGCAATATCCTTTTTGGTTCTCCAGACTACACAAAATGACTGGATCTCTTAAACACAAAACTAATTCTGGAGCATTACAAAAATTTCTGTTTAAATCTCACTCTCCTGGCAAGGAAAAGAAAGTCTCCTCTTATTCCCGATTCACTATTCCTTCCCTACACTCATGTTCTTCAATGTCACCAAATTTCCAAGCCCATCCTATCACCCTGGTGCAAGGCAAGCAGGACAGACCCAGGGACTGGAGCTGGCTCCAACTGAGAGCCCAGATCACCAGCCCAATTCATGGTGACCAGGCAAGCCTGAGGTCAAGCTTGGACATCAACCTATGGATCAGGGTCAGGATCGGCCCCAGTGGGTGCAACCAGCATCAGACACAGCCCAGTGATGGCTGGTGAGATCTGTAGTGGTGAGGTCAAGCTGGAAAGTCACCCCATGGGTCAAGGACTGGATCCACAGCTCCATGGGCAAACCCAGGCAAGGCTGTGGCTGAGCTGGATCTGGATGCTCCAACAGCAGCTCAGGCAGGGACTGCAGGGCCCCTCTCCAGGGGTTTTTGCTTTTGCATAACTACTTACCTGTTTTACTGCACAAGTTTGTTCATTTGTATTCAACAAGACAATTCTCTTTCAAGTACATGAGCTATCACAGAAACACAAAAATGTGGCTGTGAAGGCACAACTGAAGTACGTGAGTCCAACAGCCCAGTTGAAGCAAGTCTGCCACAACATCAGATTGGGTGAGCCATAGCTTTGTCTAGGTAAGCCTTGGAAATCAAGGATGGAGAACACACAGCCTGTCTGGGTCACTTATTGCAGGCTGCATGACCCTTCTGATGGGACTGTTTCCCTAATATCTGCTCAAAACCTTCCAAGCCACCATTTGTGGTCACTGCCCCTTGCTGTATCATCTGGTGCCAGCAGAGAAAAAAAGGCTTTGTCCCTTCTGCAGCCACCCAACAGACAACCACACTCATTATTGCTAATTTCGCATCCTTTTTGCCCACTTTTGCTCAAAGACCACATTATCTGGGCTCCTGACCATCCTGGATGCTGTCTACAGGACTCTAATCCAGGTCTTTCACATCCTTCTCTACCAGGGACTCTGGACAGGACCAAAAGTCGTAGGTATACCAGGAACAGAGGAAATAGTAACTCTCTGCAATGTTCTGATCACACTTCTCTTTATGGAGCCCAAGACATTCTTGGACTTATTCGCTACAGAGGCTTGGTGAGGGATGATTGTGTTTATTGCTCGTAGTCAGTGGTACAAGCAGTGAAAGGCAGGAGAGCCCCTGCTTTC
Source organism: Atrichornis clamosus (assembly GCA_013400975.1). NCBI lineage: Eukaryota > Metazoa > Chordata > Aves > Passeriformes > Menuridae > Atrichornis > Atrichornis clamosus. The sequence goes on from WBMZ01015458.1 coordinate 6,999, forward strand.
CTGTAATTCCTGGGATATGCACACTGTACCCAGCACTGCGCGGCTCTGGACTGGGCTCGAGTTTGAGCACAAGTATTTTTCAATCTCCCCTACAAATCAGGAGCGATGAATCGCAGAATAGTTTGGGTTGGAAGTGACCTGAAAACTCATCTCGTTCCACCCCCTGCCGTGGGCAGGGACACCTTCCACTATCCCAGGTTGCTCCGAGCCCCGTCCAACCTGGCCTTGGACACTTCCAGGGATCCAGGGGCCGCCACAGCTTCTCTGGGCACCCTGTGCCAGGGCCTCAGCACCCTCGCAGCATACCCGTGCTCACCGTCCCGTCCCAGGCGCCCCGCTGAGATGGGGATGGGGATCGGGATCGGCATCGGGATCGGCTGCGTTTATTCCCGGGGCGGGGCCAGAGGGGTGGCACCGGGGCCCGCCCCGGCCATGGCGGCGCGGCTGTGGCGGGTCTGCAATTTCCTTATGGCCGCTTTCTTCGGTCTGGCGGCCGCCGTGCAGGTGAGGCTGGGGCTGCCCCGCTCCCCTCCCGTCCCTTCCGCTCCCCCTCCTGCGGGGCGCGGCCCCGGCCGGGCCGGCGGCTGCGGGGTCTCAGTGCGCGTCTCCCGCTGCAGGTGAACGACCCCGACGCGGGGCTGTGGACGGTGAGTACGGGCCGCCCTTCCCTTCCCTTCTGCGGCTCCGCCTGCCCCGGGAGGCCCCGGCGGCCCCAGCCCCGCTTCGCTTGCGCCCGTCCGAGCCCGGGCCGCTGGAGGAAATGTGTTCCCGGCTTTGAGCTGAAGAGCGGGCAGACGCCGGGAAAACGATCTCTCTGCTACAGCGATGGCTGGAATACGACTGTGCTTCCAGGATCTGCCTTATTTCACCCCAGATCTGCTCGTGCCCCCTACTGAGCATCGGTTCCGTGTGCAGAGCACCCGGAGCTGCTCCCGTTCCTCCTGCTCGGCGCCCCCCTGTCCCCGTCGCCCTGTGCTTGCCTTCAGTCACCAGCGGGACGCCTTCTGCCGCTCAGCTCGGCCTCGAGGGGAAATGGGGAGAGAACCCCTCTCCTCTGCCCGCCCTGTCTCGGGCACATGAGCAGCCCGTGTCCCCGGCCCCGTGCGCTGGACTGGGAGCTGAGGGGAGACGGGGACAGCCTGTGTATGTGACAGGAGCTGCTGGGTGGGCAGGGGCTGCCCCTGCGTGTCCTGGGGGGCGTGAGCCCCTTTGACAGTGGCACCAAAGGGTGGGCAAAACGCCCCAGCACAGGTGGAGGATTTGGGGAGCCCAGGGCCGGGGGGCACCTAGTCCCATCAGTCCTTTTCCTGGAGGATAAGGATTCAGGGAAGGGGCTCTGCAGTGGCTGGTCAGGCAGCCACCATTTGGTGACCACGAAGCTGAGAAACAAGGCCTGGCCCTCGGCTGATGGCGTGGGATTTTGAGTGCTGTTGGTGAAGATGCGCACTAGCAGTGCCAGGGTATGCCACTGGGCAAGGGAGTGGGATCTGCTGTGTGCCTCTGACAAACTGCTGTGAAGGGGAGACATGCTGCTGTGGATGGGCACTTCTACTTCCTGACTTTGCTAAGCTTTGCTATCAAATAGACTTATATGTCATTAACAGGTTGTCTACTTAGTGCCAGCTGCCCTGACACTGCTCGTCAGCATCAACCCTTCGATAACAGGTATGATACTGGTGTGAAAAACAGAGTCTCTGCTCAAATTTTGCCCCCAAAGGGTTGGTTGGCTTTTTTTAAACTGAACCACGGATTAAAATCAGGCCATGTGGAAATATGTCCTACTACCTTCTGAGGGCAAAAAGCTGTGGGGCTTGTTTCTACAGAAGCTGGTCATTGGTTTAGTGCTGGATGTGCTGCAGGCAAGAAGAGGAGCCCTGCAGAAAGCCCAGCTGGTAGGATGGGCCTGTCTTTGCATCCCGATTCCAGCTCAAAGCCCGACTGGAGCAGAAGTCTGGGAGCATGCTCTTAATCTGGCTCTGTGTTGACCTTAGCACATTAATTTACTTTGTTTCCTTGTAAATCTGTGTTTTTGCTTATCTACCTCATGCAAGAGCAGCTGAGCTCTGCACAGTCCTGTGAAAGTGCTAAAGGTCTTGTTCAGTGCCGAGTATTGCAGCTACCCCACAGAGCAATGGGCAGCAACAGGAATGTTCATAGGCTTCGTTTCCAAGGGTGTATGCTACAGGGGCTAATGGCAGTTCACATGTTCAGAGAATCAGTCAGATCAGATTTGTTTCAGGACTCCAGAACATAGTTAAGATTTTTGCATTTTAATTCAGGAGAAGTAATTTAAAATAAGGCTATTTTACATACACAAAGGGAGTGTATCTCTTTTGGGTGGATACTTACACTGAATAAACTAAAATCACACACCAAAAGAGAAAACCTTCAGGAGTGCACGGTGTTGTCACAAATGGCACCATTGCAGTCTCTTGGCACTCTGGCTATCTTAAGCATATAAAGTGGCAGCATGCATAAATCCAGAACCCATGAAAGTTTGTTGCTTGTGATTTAGAACGTTGCAGGGGAGGTTTACATTTGTGATAGGTGTAGCTTCAACATAATGGCATTTGACTGGTCAGGAAAATCTGCATGTTAAACTCACAGTTAGGGTTTTACTTGTGCCAAGATCTGTGGAAAATAAAGATTATAATACCACAACTATTGTATAACTGGAGATTAGTGTAAACTCACCAAGGGACATTTGCTGTTCAGGTCTGTGGAAGACCCAGACTCTGCCTCTCCTGAGCTGCCATAAGTTCAGCCAAATGGAGAATTGATTACAACATTGTGTCATGCTTGAGTCTTGGCAGCTCATCACCTTTAATGCTTACGTGAAAGAGTCAATGCCCTGAAAAACTGCTTTTAATTTTAGTTTTTTTGCTGTTGACATTGCTGAGACCAGGGAGAACTGCCAGTGTTGTTTCTTACCTTCCCCTTGTGAGCCCCTGGGAATGAACATGGAAAACCTGTGGGCCCATTCAGATATTTCATAGATACACATATCTACCATACAAATATATCATCTGTATTTCTGCATTTAAAAACATCAGTCGCCAGGCAGAGATGTGATCAGTGTTGCTCATCATCACAGGCAACACCTGAGGCAGAGCCCCCCAGGAAGATGCTCCCCACAGTGATGCTGCCTGGGGGCTGGGGCTCCCTGGGCTCCAGTGGGCCTTTGGGGTCGTGTGGACTTCTGGCTGTGAGCTCCAGAAAGGCCATTCCTCCAGCTCAAGAGAACATCCATTTTTAATACACCTTGTGATTTTTGGTTTTTCCATGTGTCTTGAATGCTAGAGCCTATTGTGTTTGCTGCAGAGAACAGGGTAGGTTTCATTGAGGATCTGCTGCCAAGAGGTTGCATTCCTAGGAAAGCAAGCCCCAAGCCCAGTAGTATTTCTTTTCCATGGCACTTTTTAGCAGATTTCCCTGCTCTTAAAGATGCTGGCAATAATTACATCTTCCTGCCTAAGATATGTATGTTTGCTGGAGGCATCTTTTTTAGCAACCCAGTTGCTTAGGGTTTACGTCATGCTTCATGATAGTTGCTGACAGTCTTAATTCTTTCCACAGATAATGTTGTTTGGAGGAGCCTCTGTGACCTTCATTCTGCGTGTTGTGTTGTTGGGATCATAGCCTTGGCTTGCTCTTTGTATGCTTACACTCAAGGAAACATTTTTCACGAAGAAGAAGGCAGGTAAGCAGTGGGGTTTATTTGCTCCCAGGCCATCTCCTCCTGGTGTCACCTTCCGAAACTTGGTTTGCTGGGCTGTTGCTGTGCGTGCTGTTGGTCCAGAGGAAACAGGCCAAAGAGGAGGGACTGTAATGCTCTAAACCAGTGACTCTTTGGACACAGGGAGAGTGAACAGTCATTGCTTCTCTGATTGTGGCAGTTAGATTTTCTTGTGGGCAGTTCTGACTTTCAAAGACCAGGGCACAAGCACAGTGAAACTGCTCTGTGTTCTTTTCCTGGAGCTGTAGGAATGCTTTAATTAATGCTCTAAAGACTCTTGAGGTGATACCATATGCCTGTTTTATCTGGCACGGGCTGATGAGTCATCCAGACTGCCAGGGATTGAAGAGGAGGGAGGATTTCTCACCTGGACATTCACGAGTTGCCTACAGTAGGTGCTTGCACAGTATTGAAGTAAAGCCCTGGCAGCTACTGCTGCACCTGCTCGTGGTCTGGAAAACTGGAATGCTGCTTTGTTCTGTGTTGATGAGAGAAATGTGCTATGGAATGTAAGTCCAGCAGTAGAACAAAAAGTGGAGGCAGGAGTTTCTGTAGCTGTTTACCTGTATCATGTCTGTTTGTAGATTTGTAGTGTGATGCAAAGTTGCTCCTTGTAAATACCTTTATAATTGTAATTCTAGTAAAATATATCGAACTTCTCCAAAGGAGCAGCCACTACTGTTTTGGAGGCAAAATTTGTATTTTCTGAACATAGACATCTGTTTGTATTATTTTCTGATCTGTTTTTTGTTTGGCTTTTTAGAGAATTGTTTGGTCTGGTTATTATTATAATATGGATGAGTCTTTGTCGCAGTTCAGCAAAGTAAGTCTTATTTCCTCCTTTTTTTTAATCCATTCCAACGTTCACATTTAGTGACTAGCTCCTTGAAAACATGTAGTTGATCTTGGCAGCTTATTTTTCTGTTTCATGTCACCCTCTGAACCTTCCAGATGCCCAAGCAGTAGCAGCTGGTGCTACAGCCTGGAGGATCTCACGCAGATAAAAGTCGAGGCAGGGAGGAATGTAAGGCTACATGAAGCATTTTTTCTGGCCCCCTGCCATAATGGGGACATTTTCCCTTTGCATAAGGTGCTTTTTTTTTTTTTATTCCAACTAGTTTCTGTAGCCTGAGTTGCCAGAAAAATCCGTGCTTCTCCCGTGAAGGATTTTGCTGGTCCATCCACAGGAGCCGCATTAAAGTGGCCAAAGGCTCTCTGCTGTCTTTCCAGCTGCAGGCAGATGTGAACATGTCATAGCAGTTGTAGCAGTGGCCAAGAAGGCCAAGGGCATCCTGGCTCGTACCAACCATGGTGTGACCAGCAGGATGAGGGCAGTGATTGTTCTCCTGTGCTGGGCACCGCTGAGGCACCTCCAGTCCTGGGGTCAGGTCTGAGCACCTCACTTCAGGAAAGGCATTGAGGAACTTGAGCATGTCCAGGGAAGGGAACAGTGCTGGGGAGGGGGCTGGCGCACGAGTCTTATGAGGAAAGGCTGAGGGGGCTGGCAGGGCTCAGCCTGGAGCAAAGGAGGCTCAGGGGGGCCCTTCTGGCTCTGCACAAGCCCCTGACAGGAGGGGGCAGCGAGGGGGGGTCGGGCTCTGCTCCCAGGGAACAGGGACAGGAGGAGAGGGAATGGCCTCAGGCTGTGCCAGGGGAGATTAGATACTAGGGAAAATTCCTTCACTGAAAGTGGTCAAGCACTGGTACAGGCTCTCAGGGAGGTGGTGGAGTCACCATTCCTGGAAGTGTTCAAAAAACGACTCTGTGTGGCACTTCACTATAGGGTTTAGTGGGCATGGTGGTATGCAGTCCAAGGTTGGACTTGATCATCCTGGAGGTCTTTTTCAACCTTAATGATTCCGTGATCTGAAGTAGCTCTGTTGCATTTGTTCCACTATAGGAGTCCCCTGGGAGGAGTTCGCTTGGTTGCTGCCGTCACGGTTTCCCTCTTCCCCTTTGTTTCATGGCTGTACATTTATGTGAACAAAGAGCTGCGCGAGTCTTGGCCAACGCACTGCAAAACAGTGATTTAATTGGGTGGGAGAAAGTCTAGAGTAACTATGCTGGTCTTACTTGTCTTGGTGCTTAATGAAAGGTGTCAATTCGATAGGTCCCAAGAATGTCTGGCTGCTTCCAGCAGTGCCATTGGAGATTTGTAAAAAGTTGGAGGAACACTGTGAAATCTGAGTGGGGAATTTTTCTGTGGCAACTGCTATTCAGCTGGCTGCTTCTTACCAAGCACCATTGATCTAATGTGCCTTCTAATGATATATTCAAGATTTCATGGCATCCCTGGATCACTCTCCAGCCACCTCGTACTTTGAAAAATCTACTGTTCTGTAACAAGGGACAAATAAAGCAAACACTGTTTCAGTAAATGACTATTTACAGCTACAGAACTTCCAAATATCTGCCTGGATAATTCATTTGAGATTAAGTGGGAAATTGAGCAGTTTGTATTTCTGTTGCTGTGTTAAAATTGTATGTACAATATATCTGAAAAATTATTTTTACTATTATCTTTGACTGAAAATCACTGGTTTTATTGAGTAATAAACACTATTTTTCTAAAGAAAACTTAACAAAAACCTCCGTATCTTTTATTTTCTGGGAGATGCGTATTCAAGCCTGCCACCAGCAGATGTGGGCACTGTCACAACTCTGCTGTTCACTGAATTTTTCCTGGAAAGCAGGACCTACGCAGCAGCCCAGCAGCAGTAATCATGTCCCACTTCTCATCCTGGGGAAGGACGCACAGATGGGTACACTGCACTCAGGACCCGGCTGGGATAGGGTCAGGACAGCTCCAGGTGCAGCACACAACACCCTTCAGATGGATGTTGAGGCTCCTTTGCTCAGCATTGCTGCGGGGGATCACAGCTGTGCACACATGGCCCCCAGCCCCTGGATATGCAGCATTCTGTGGTACAGCACAGATGGTCTTCATTCTCCTTAGACTTAGCTTTTTCTGGGGATTACTTTAGTCTTTTAAAGCAATGTTGAAAGACTGCGTTAGGCTAGAGGGTGGATATATTCTGCCAGACACGAGACATTACTGTGATGTTCACAGAAAATAAATTGAAATGCAGCTGGGCAGGTACAACTCTGTATGCTTTAATACTGAGAGAATAAAAGTGGGGGTTTTTTGGACAATATTCATAATACGGTTTGCATCTTTTCACAGTAACAATCCAGTCTGGATTGGGTGTTTCAAGTCGACACTCTGCATTCAAGTATATTTATTTCAATTACTGGCCTTCTCTATTCTCCACAAGGAAATTGAGTCTGTTTTCTTACAGAAACTTAATTTCTAAAATTCTGTATCCAAGAGAAAAATGTCTGAGCTAAAGCAGTAAGACTCAGCCATGCACACCCTTCTACAAGCAAACAGCTGAATCCCCTATGTTTTTGCCCGAGTCCTTCCTGAAGAAGCGCAATCTGTATTTGCCTGGTATTTCAGAAATGCATAACTCTGTCTGCAATTCTGCCCCTTCCCTTTAGTATCATTTTATCTTCATAGACGTAAATAGTTCCAAAAGCGTTGCTTTCCGGTGGCGTTTCGATCACCCCCTCCAAAGTCAGGTGATGAACTCCGTGTGAGTCCAGGCAGTAGCCGCCATCGTGCAGGTGCCCTGCGAGGACACACACCACGCACCGGTGGGAGTGTATGACCGACAGCGCAGCGTCGTAATTCCAGGCCAGGCAAACCCTGTCCGAGGCATCCGGATGAATGGGCAGATGACCTGTAGTCCAGAGGGAAAGAAACAGGTAAGTTAAACTCGAACAAATCTGCCTCACTGCCAGGAAGTTCAGCCATCCCATTTGACTACAGAAAGCTCACCCCAGTATGAGGCATGGTTGCTATTCTGTTCCTTCACAGGTTCCATCTGTACCTCACTGGAGCCACAGAGGTTCTACATGTTTTCCTCAGCTAACATACACCGGCTAATGTTTTTTTGGCATATATTCCATGGGACTATATACTCCCCATAAAATACAGGGGTTGGAACTAGATGACCTTTAAGAACACTTCCAACACAAACCATTCTGTGATTTTATATATCCTCCATATCCACCTACCCATAACTACAACTTTTTCTTGGTTTTCATCAGAGAACTTGAGCACTTCATCGAACCAGTCCAGCTGGGCTTGGCTAAATCCTCCATTAAATGCTACAAACTGAGGTTCTTTGAGCCCTGCAACGAAAAAAAAAGTTAGTCACAGGTGCATACCCCTATGGCTTCTCTATTGGTCTTATGTAAATCTGCTTATGACAGATCGCTTACTCTCATAATCTTTGGGGGATTTTTGCATTTCTTGGACTAAAACTCCATCCTCCTTGCACAAACGAGACTATATGTTAGTGTTTTCAGGGGTTTTAGTCACACTGTACAAACAGGGTTGCCACTTTTGGGTGTCCCCCTGGCACGGATAGGGTGCGTACAACTCAGTGCTCTACAACAGCCACTTCACCTGCAGCTGCCTCGTGTTCCGAAACTGCAGGGCATAGAGCACAGCACAGACCCAGCACAGAGGCAGCACCAGGTGTACGGGGGGGGGGAGCATCTCCCGTGCCCTCCTAGGGCCTTGCTGAGGGCAGGGAGGCGGCGGAGGTGGGCAGCAATGGGGCACATGCCTGAACCCGCGGCACCACGCTGTCGGCCCCGGGAGCTGCCTCGCTGCTCTGGACAGCGAAGGTTCGGCCGCCCGCCCTCCTGCCAAGCCGGAGGTACCTGCGGGGCTGTTGAGGTCATCGTTGGGGTTCTTCTCCCGCAGGAGCCGCAGAGACTCCTGGTAGCGGGGGCTGCCGGGGTCCCTGCCTAGGGTGCTCAGGTCGTAGGCGTCGAGCACGACGAGGCGGAGCCGCGCGGCCGGGCTGCAGTGATAGGCCTGGCACTCCCTGTCCGGGGGCCCGTCCGAGCCCCCCGCGGGGCGGCTGCACAGCCCGGTGTGCACCAGCCGGGCCCGGCTGAAGTTGTAGAGCTCGTGGTTGCCCCACGCGTGGTGCACCGGCACCGGCAGCCGCCCCAGGGCCTCCAGCACCTGCTGCAAGGCGCCCTCGGCCTCTCCGCGCCGGGCGTTTAGCCCGTCGATGCTGTCGCCCAGCTGCAGCACGAAGTCGATCGGCGGATTCTCGCTGGCCCACGCCCGCACCGCCTCCCGCAGCAGGCGCAGGCTGTGCCGGTAGTAGCGCCGCCGGCTGCCGCCGAAGTCGTGCCCGTCCTCCGCGTCCGCGAACTGAATGTCGGCGATGACACCGAAGGCGACGCGCGGCGCCGCCTCCATGGCGGCCGCGGGCGGGGCGGAAGGGGCGGCGCGGGCAGCGGGAACATGGCGGGGGCGGCGGTGCTGTGGCGGCTCCGGGCGGACGCGTTGCGGGCCCGCGTG
>WBMZ01015459.1:0-20192 GCA_013400975.1 Atrichornis clamosus
CCGCGCCCGCCGCTCCCGGCACTCGTGTCCGTCGCCGCCGCGCTGGCGCTGGCTACGGGCGGAGGCACCGCGGAGACAGGTCCGCGGGGCAGCGGGAGGGGCGCACGGCGTGTCCGCGGGGCGCGGGGTTCCCTCGGGAATGAGTGCGGGATATCCGCGGGGATGCGGGCGGGATGTTCGTGGAGCGCGGGGTGTCCGCGGGATGTCCGCGGGGCTGAGCGGGATGAGCGCGGGGTGTCCACGGGAATGAGCGCGGGATGAGCGGGATGTGCGCGGGATTGTCCCCGGGATGTGCGCGGGATGTGCCTGCCGTTGCTCGCGGGGCACTCCGCGGGACCACGCCCGGTCCGCCCGGTGTCCCCGCCGCCGCAGCCTCTCCCCGGCGGGCTGGGCACGGTCGGACCGGGCTGCCCCGGCTCCCCTCGGCTCCTCCCGGTTCCTCGCGGCCGCAGCGCTGAGCCCCGCCTGGGGAGGCTGCCGGGCGCTCGGTGCCCGCGGGTGCTTTGCCTCCGGAGACGGCGTCCCAACACCACGTCAATGCGGGGATTTGATTTTGGGGGAGTTTTTTGGGTGGTTGGTTGGTGTTTCTTTTACTGGCAGCTGCAGTTTAACAGCGGGAGCGTGTGCACGGTAACGGGGACCAGCCCCGGCAGAGCCGAGCTCCGGGGCTGCGGGACCCTCCTCGCCCACCCACCCTCTATCCCTGACCTTAACCCTGTCCCACGACAAACCCCAGCCCTGACCCCGCGAGGGCAGGAGGGGCAGGTGCGGTCCCTGCTCTTCCCTGCTCTGCGCCGTCCCGGTGGACACCAGTTACCAGATCCAACTGGTGTTTGGGTACCTCTCCCCACTGCCGCGGGAATTCAGCATCCAGAGGGAGGAAGGGGTGGGAGAGGAAAGGTGGGGAACCCTGCAGGTAACACTGCACCTCTTCCCAGAGCCGCCCCCGCTGCACTCCGGCAGCGACATCGTTCATCCCATCAAGGTTGACGAGAGCGGATCCTTCCTGTCCTACGACTTGTCCCACCGAGCCCTGCACCGGAGGTCTCCTGCCTCCAGGAGCAAGTTTCCTGCCTTCTATGAGCTGCATTACAAAGGGCAACCCCTGAAATTCAACCTGAGCCTGAACAGGCACCTCCTGGCTCCAGGGTTTGTCAGCGAGAGGCGATTCGGGGGCATCGCCGGCGCCAAGATCCAGCCTCACTCCTACAATTCCTGCCATATGATCGGGGAGGTCCGGAGCCGGACGTTGCAGGGAGGGCTGGCTGCCCTCAGCACCTGCGATGGCCTGGTGAGTACAGCCTTAATCCACACGAATCCTTAATCCATACGGGAATAGCAGGAGCTGGGTGAAACCCCTTTTTCTGCCGAAAGTGATAGCAAAACTCCCAGCAGCAGCAGAGTCAGCATCTCATCATGTAGGTCTGATGTGGCCATGGACGAGCTGACTAAATTTCCCATGGATTCCAGTGGTTTGGGAACTCTCTGGGGCTGTGTTTACTTGTTTGTGTCCAAATTCCCAAAGAGAGAATTCTCTGCCTTCTAGTACATAAATGTGGGATCGTGAGGAGCACATCTGGAAACGAGGGGCTCAGAGCTGGAGGTGTCAAGGATAACACAGCTTGTGGGTGGTGAAGCTACTGCTGTTTCCTGAGCTCTCCACAGCCTTATCCTGCTGCAGATATTTCCAAGGGTGATAGTGACCTGGAAGAGTGCAAGTTGGGGGAAAGGTCTTGAAACCTCCTGTGGGTTTGCAGGAGTGGTCCCACACCACTGGAGATGCAGAGCTCCTGCCGTGTCTCTCAGTTTGGAGGAGGGCAGGGACCCTCGGATCCTCTGTGCTGGGGGCCATCTTTGCATTTTAACCTTCCTGTGCTTAAATGAATGGCTTCCCACTGCCAGAGGGCAGGGATAGATGGGATATTGGCAAGGAATTGTTCCCTGTGAGGGTGGGGAGGCCCTGGCACAGGGTGCCCAGAGCAGCTGTGGCTGCCCCATCCCTGGAAGTGTCCAAGGCCGGATTGGAGCACTCTGGGATAGTGGAAGGTGTCCCTGCCCACGGCAGGGAGTGGGACAGGATGAGGTCCCTTCCCACCCACACCGTTCCATGATCCTGTAATTCCAGTGGTCACTCCCACTCCCGGGTTCCTCGCTGTGAGCCTGGTGCCGGTGGCCTCACGGTGCCCTTGGTGTCTCCCTGCAGAAAGGTGTGTTCCGGCTCATGGACGAGGACTATTTCATCGAGCCCGTGTCCAGCAGCCCTCGGGAGGATGGAGCAGCACAGCCCCACAGGATATACAAGCGCCAGGTGCCCGAGGACGGGGCCGAGCAGGGCAGGAGGCCCCCGGCCCCACGGGAATCCTGCGGCGTGCGAGGTACTGCCCCTCCTGCTGCATTTTGGCCGAGTTTGTGACACCAGTGGCTCCGTGTGCGCTGCACCTCAGGCCTCTCGCTCTCCTCTGCTCCTCCCAGCCCTGCTGCTGGCAGGGGGATGATGTGGAGACTGAGCATTTGCTTTCATGTCCATGAAAACTTTGGGTTTTGACCTGCTGGGCCGTTGGACTTTGGGACTGGAACTCGGTCGCTGCCCCGGGAGTTCCTGCTGTGGGCAGAGTGCGTGTGGTTCCTTCCCTGTCCACAGCAGATGGGCTGGATAAACTCCCAAAGCCAAGATTTCAAGTACTGAGGAGTTCAGTGCATTCCCAGAAGCTCACGGGCACTTTACTCCTCAGTGAAGCTGCATCTTCCAGGCAGCACTTTATGTGCTGCACATTTCTTGGAGTTCTGCTTTCAGAAACTGGGCGGTTTTTTCTATAATTGGGTTATCTTCAGGCATTCCTCTGATAATCTAAATTAATTATTTAATCTGGGGTAATAATCTTAATGGCTTCTTCTAGACTTTGAAGTCTATTCTTGAAAATTACTTTCTCTGGCTGTGCCATGGCCTGTGTGTAACTCACGTGGATCTCCCTTGCAGTCAGGGCGGGGGGGCTGGATATGTGCATGCCATGGAGAGGAATCCCAAAGTCTGTAGGATTTTGGTGACTGCCGTGCTGTAGTTCTGCCCTGCCGTGTTGCTGGTTTGCTCTGCAGAGCACCACAAGAGGCAGGTGCTGTTGGGCTGCTGTCAGTGCACGGGGCTGCCTGTGTGCACAGCTGGGCGAGTGTTTGAGAGGGATCATCCCAAGGGAAACGCCACAGGAGCCCCCCGGGAGCCCTCGGCACCCTCTGCTCTGCAGTAGCCTCACGTCGTGGCTGGGAGCTCAGCAGCCAGGGCACAATGGAAACGAGCTCCAAGGAAGCTGCTGCGATTAAACTGTCACAGTGGCATTAGCAATTCATCAAGTGATCCGGATAGTTGGGATTTTTCAGGCTGGGGGATAAACGCCCTTTCACAGCTCACGCTCAGTGCAGTCCGTGAAATGTAGGAGTCCATTGTCAGGGAAGTGAGGCTGAGCCCTCCGAAGCTGGTCATGAAAGCGATTCCCACTGCGTGGGATGAGGTTTGTAAAGCCTTCCCCCAGCTTGGGGCTGACCCTGACCTTGATCTTGGAGCAGCGTCACAGGAAAAGTCTCTGCTGGAGCATTCCCAGTCGCTGGAGTGCGTGAGGAGCGGCCGAGCTCTCCTCCGCCTCCGGACTCTTCTCAGCCCACTGAACATTCCCATTGTTTCCCCTTGGGAAGGAGCAGGGCTCTGTCTCCGTGTGCCTGAGGGGATCTCTGTGCTGTCCTGCAGTGGCCGGCCTGCCCAGGACACTGTGCTTGTGGGATTTGGCTCCAGACACCAGTCCAGCTTTGGGGGCACAGAGTTTATCACGTTGGGAACTGTCCCGTCCTGAAAAATACAGATTTGGGATGACCCAAAATGTTGAGCCACCAGGGTTTTTTCTCAGGGTTCTTTCTCAAGCATCTCTGCAGAGGTGTCTGTGAATTCCTATGTCAGTGCAAACACTAAGACTCTGCTCTGGGAGGCTCCTTGCTCCTTGTGGAATATTGCAAACCCTGTTCTGGTCAGAGAAATCAGAGAAATTACTTCAAATGCTTTGTTTATTATTTTTCCAGCCATGCTCATGTGCAGCAGACTGAGCTCAGAGTCCTTTGGAACAGAGCACAGCAGAATGCGCATGAGTTATGGTCTCGAAGACCATAACTCAACCAAAGGTTATTCCTTTGAATTAAAAAAGAAAGATGTTTTACCAAAGTTGCAGATATTTTATCACGGAAAAAAGTAATTTTTCCCCCTTTAATCCCTCAGAATCTCAGGAAAGCCTGGAGCGGTCAGAGAGGCGCAGGGAACAGTGGGAGCAGAAGCAGCACAGGAGGAGGAGGAGGATTAGGCAGCGCTCCATCAGCAGGGAGAAGTGGGTGGAAACGCTGGTGGTGGCAGACACCAAGATGGTGGAGTTCCACGGCAGTGAGAACATCGAGAAGTACGTGCTGACCGTCATGAACATGGTGAGTGCGCCGGGGCCGCAGCTGGGAGCCGTGGAACCATGGAACCACGGCATGGTTTGGGCGGCGAGGGACTCAGAGCTCATCCAGTCCCATAGGCAGGGACACCTCCCACCAGCCCAGGTTGCTCCGAGCCCCGTCCATCCCCCTGCCCCATCCCACGCCAGCGGTGGGACAGCCACAACTTCTCTGGGTAAAAGACCCCAGGGCTTGGCAGGACTCTCCCCTGCTGAGACCTTGGCAAACCTCCCACCAGGACGGTTGCTCCCACCCAGCCCCTGGCTTTGCCTCTGTGCCCAGTGCTCTGACCCCGTGGGGGACGGGTGGGCGGCAGCGAACCCGAGGCCCAAACCTCGGGGAGGTGCCATTCCCCCTTCCCATGGGGCTCGAGGGGTGTTCCCTTCTCCTTCCCTCCATGGGTGGTGGTGGTCTCCGCTGGGAATCTTGGGGGGTTTGCTGGCGCCATAAAACCTGCAGAGAAGTCAGGGGGAGGTGTTCAGTCTGTTCCTCTGCTGCTGCCAGGGCAGCACCCTCTGCATTCCAGAGGAGAGCTGTGGTTGATGCCAGGAAAGGGTGGGATTGGGCACAGGACCTCAGGTAACATCCCTGAATTTGTGGGGGGTGGTGAGAGCACCCAGAGAGCACCGAATTCCTTTGAGATGTTAAACACATCCATTGGCAGTGAGAGCAGAGGGGTTCCCCGGGCGCTTCTGGCTGGGTTCCAGGGTCTACACGGATCATATCAGGTGTGACTGGATTTCATGGCAGGCCTCACTCCAGGCCCTGTCTGTTCTTGCCTCCCGTGTGGGGAATTCCCGAGATGCTGTCACCAGGCTCCAGCAGCTTCCCCTGGAGCTGCTGTTGCTGCAGCTGGCCGTGCCAGCAGCAGTGTCCGGGCTGCCCTGCGTTCCCAGCCCTGTTTCCGTGGCTGTCCCGCTGCAGGTGGCCGGGCTGTTCCACCACGCCAGCATCGGGAACCCCATCAACATCGCCATAGTGCGGCTCATCCTGCTGGAGCACGAGGAGGTGAGAGGGGAGCAGGGACTCGCCCCTGGCAGCCGGGCCGGGGGGCGCTGGGAGCTGGCCTGGAAAACCAGGGCCCTCCTGTGCTGTCCTCGTGGCCTGGATGAGTTTGTGTGGGAGAAGTCCGGGTGCCCCCGTGTGCCTCCTCGTCTTGGCTGGGAGAGCCAGGGATGGCATGGGCAGAGTCTGGTTTTTTGGGATGGTTTGTGGTAACTCAGCACGGATGTGGTGGCAGAGGGCTCTGGGTCGCTGGGTGGTCGTGTCCCTGCTGCCACCGTGGGGGCTCTGGGGGGCCTGAGGCCACTCAGGGGCTCCACAGCCACGTTCTTCCCCTCAGCCAGCACAGAGGGTTTTCCTGCTGTTTCTTAACCCCTGTTACTGGATGATTTAATGTTTTGGTTGAATCACAGATGAAAAGAAAGCAGGAAAAAGACTGTCTTCCCACCCAGCCTACAAGCTGTAAACATGGAGCAATTCCACCTGGATGGCAGTCACTGCCGGTTCCACTCCGAGTGCCTGAGATCAGACCTCTCCCCTCCCCATCCCAAAATCCAAACAGCTCCGGCAGCGAGGTGACAGCAGGTGTCCCTTTGTGTTGGCAGGAGGACCTGAAGATCTCCCACCATGCTGACAACACCTTGAAGAGCTTTTGCAAGTGGCAGAAGAGCATCAACGTGAAGGGAGATGCCCACCCCCTGCACCACGACGTCGCCGTCCTGCTCACCAGGTACGGGGCCCGTGTGCTGGTTTGGTGCTGTGGGTGCTTCTCTGGCTGCTAAAAACTCACCTGGCTGCAGGTGGGAGCTCTTGAAATCTCACTCTCCCTGCCTGGACCGGCATGTAAGATCTGTAACACAAAATCTGGAGATATCTGGGCCCTAATGGCTGGAACTGCCGTGGAAGCTGTCCCTGCCCGTGGCAGGGGGTTGGAATTAGATGATCTTTAAGATCCCTTCCAACCCAAACCGTCCCATGAGTCTGTGATCCTGTGAACTGGTCTCAAATCTCAGGTTTAAACCTGGGCGCAGCTCCCAGTTGAGGTTTCCAAACCAGGTTTTCACCGTGGCCATGTTGCCAAGCCCCAGAACCTGGATCCTCCCAGGAGCTCTACACAGGGATTAACTCTGCTTTTTCCCTTGGAGGCTGGGCTTGGCAGAGGAGCCTCTGGGAAGCCCCTGACCTCCCACGGAGCTCGCAGAAATTCCTGCCTCTCGCCAAGTTTGTGTACCTTGCAGTCAAAGCCTGGTTGGAGGCTTTCAGGCTGTGTGAGTTGGCTGTTGTGCTGGTTTGGGTGATGATTCATAACCCACAACAGCTTTATCTGCTCTGGGAAGTTGCTTTGTAGCAGAAATGAGGCACTTCAGGCCTTGTACTTCAATGGAGCTGCTCTTCCTGGGTGGCTGGAGCTGCCCTGGAAAACCACAGCACCCTGGGATGTGCTTCCCCATAGCATGGCTTGATTATTCCCAGCATCAGCTGTATTTATACAACGGAATAAACGTAGCCAGGCTGGCCAGCAGTCCCCATTAATCAGGCTTAATAATAAGCTGGGGATACTGGGAGAGGAAAGGGGAAAGGAAAGGTTATAAATGTTTCCGTTGTGGAGGGATGTTGGACGTCTCCGTGCTCACTCCCGTTTGGCCGGTGTCCGTGTGCCTGGGAGTGTCCGTGCTCCATCCCGGGTCCCGCCGCCTTCCAACGCCCTCTCTGCTCTGTGTCTGTCTGTCTGTCCTCGCCCCGTCCAAGGAAGGACATCTGTGCAGCCATGAACAGGCCCTGCGAGACCCTGGGGCTGTCCCACGTGGCCGGGATGTGCCAACCCCACCGGAGCTGCAACATCAACGAGGACACGGGGCTGCCCCTCGCCTTCACCGTGGCCCACGAGCTCGGACACAGGTACCTCCAGCTCCCTCCTCCTCTTCCTCTGCGTGCTCCGTCGGGGCTGCAGAAGGCCCGGGGGGAAGCTGGGAGATGGTTCCCGAGTGGTTCCTCGCTGGTGCAAACCCCCCCTTGCCCCCTGGGATTTCATTCCAGAGTTAAGTTTTTGGTTGCCCCAGGTTTAATTAAAACCACGTAATCCAAGGCAGCCTGGAGAAATTGCACTTGTGTGTTGTCCTGTGGTGGTTTGGGAAGGTTTTGGAGCTGGGGTTGCCCATTCAGAAGTTTCAAAGTAGGGTCAGAGACAGAATTTTGCTTGCCCCAGTATCTGTTAAACTTTGAGAAGATCACTTGAACATCGTAGTTCACAATAGACATCTGCGTGGGGGAAAACACCCACCAGTGGTTTAATCACTAGATCTTGTTCAATATTTCCGAGTTTTCAGTGGGAAAGCTGAAATAAAAGCACAGGACAAAGTTCAGGGCAGTGTCCTGGGTGTCAGTGAAACATCCCTAGGGCAGGTCCGGGCCCCTGTTCCTGCCCCAGGGCTGGGGGCAGTGCTTGTGGTGGTTGTGGTGGTTGTGGCTCACCTCCCCTCCGTGGGCTGTGCTCTTACACAGTTTTGGGATTCAGCATGATGGAAGCAGCAATGACTGTGAGCCAGTTGGGAAAAGACCTTTCATCATGTCTCCACAGCTCCTGTATGACACGTCCCCGCTCACCTGGTCGCGCTGCAGCCGCGAGTACATCACACGCTTCCTCGAGTAAGTGCTTCCTCCTCTTCTTCCTCGCTGGGCACGGGGCATGGGGGCGTCTCTTATCTCTAAGAACATCTCTCTAAGAGTGTTGGGGATCCTTTCCCCAGAGAAGCTGTGGCTGCCCTATCCCTGGCAGTGTCCTAGGCCGGGTTGGACGGGGCTTGGAGCACCCTGGGATAGGGGAAGGTGTCCCTGCCCAGGGCAGGGGGTGGGACAGGATGAGATTTAAGGTCCCTTCCCACCCAACCATTCCACAATTCCATGATCTCCACGGGTTGCCTCACTCCGTGCTGTGAGGAGGGTCAGGAGTGTTTGGGAGTGGCACAGGGGCTGTGGTTGCCCAAGTTAAACCACAAGGAACCAGAGTTTTCCTTCCCTCAGTGCTGTCTGCAGGTTCTGCAGGGGGTGGGTGATGTCTGATGTCTGCCTGACGTGGGCAAACCAGACCCAGCCAAATTCTTCCCTGCCTTTGTTTATTTTTAGCACCCGTGGCTGATTTTTCAGCCTGTTGTTAAGAAGTTCCAAGGAACACAGCCCGGAGCTTGGGTTTGTCAGCCAGTGGCTCGCACTGGAGGAACATTTTCCTTCCTTGCCACGGGAAGGTTTGAAAACAGAGAGGAACAGCAATGGAGAGCTGGGCCAGGGGCCGGCATTCTGTGGCCAGGAGGCTGCTGGGGCCAGGCTCCCGCTCTTAAATCCCAGCCTGGAACATGTGGGCTTGGCCCCGAGCAGCGGGAATTGCTGCTGATTTATGGTTTCAGGGGAACGGAGCCTTCCCGCATCCGCAGCGCTCTGGGCCCTCTGCTTTTAACCTTTGCTTTGGGATGAAGAATTTCCTGCTTGTGATGACCTTGGGCTGCTCGAGCTGTGATGGGGGAGAGGCAGAGCAGCTGGATGCTCCTCTGGTGGGGTTTTGGTCTCTTTTCCCCCCCAGAAGGAGCAGCCCTTCCCTCGCAGTGGCGCAGAGCCCGGCAGGCGTCTGTCACCGGCTGTGACATCCCCGGGGCCAGGGAGAGCTGGGGCCAGCAGTCCTGAGCGTGTTAGAATGGGATGTTGGCAGGAGAACGGGAAGGAGAGAGCCAGGAAACGGGACCCTGCTGACCTGGGGTTGCTGGATGTGCTTGGAACAGGCCTCGCGTTTGGAAAAACCACACTCTCAGAGATGATGATTATTGTTTTACAGAAGATTATTATTTTACAAGCACTGCCGAATGTTTGAGCATCTGAAAGTGATTCCAGGCAGCAGCATGGCCCCGGTGCTGGGGATCAGCCCTGAGTGCAGCCAGGGCTGGAGGGTTGGGGTCTGTTTGGACACTCAGGGGCACTGGGAGAGGTGCAGCCCTGCTGTGGCAGCAGTGTCCCCAGGGAAGGTGTCCCCTTGCTCAGGCCAGTGCAGGATGCTGGCACAGGGTGGCTGTGGATGCTCCTGCACTGGGGGGGCCCCTCCAGGCCTGGCCCCAGCCCCGAGTCGTGTCGGCACTTCCCAGACGAGCCCTTTTTGGTTTTCTTGCCTGCCAGAGCTCCAGGAGCATTTGGACAACGTTCTCAAGCACAGAGGGGGATTGTTGGAGTGTCTGTGCAGGGTCAGGAGTTGGACTGGATGATCCTCGTGGGTCCCTTCCAGCTCAGGAGAGTCTGTGATTCCCTGACTCAGCAGTTCTGGGATTTCTTCTCTCACCCTCAGGGGATGCTGTAAAGCTCTTCCCTCTCTGCCCCTCCCCATGGCACGAGCTCTTTCCCAGCCCAGCTGGTGGAACACCTTTGTCAAGTGGGATCTGGTATCCCGTGGATGCCCTTCCCACAGCCCAGCCCAGGGTGGATGGAGCAGCCTCCCTGCGGCAGCCCCGGCACAGCTGCAGTCTGTCCTTCTCCCTTCAGTCTTTGCTCCTCATCAGACAACCAGATCTTCATCCTCTTTCTGTAGTGCTGGAGCCCTCCTTCTTCCATCACCCTCCTCTTCCCAGGGCCTGGGGCTGGCTGTCCTTGCCCTGCCTGTGCTGTTCCTCTGCTCCATGGCTGTGCAGCTGATTCTTCCCAAGCTCCAAGCCTTGCCTTTGTTTTGATTGAATTCTGTCCTGGCTTTTTTGGACCCTTCCTCCAGTTCTCTGAGAGCTTTTGGAATTTTAATCTTGCTCTCAAATGTATCTGCAGATCCTCTCAGCCTGCTCACAGATGGGGATTTAATCATTGTTCCATCCCCTCCATCCTGCAGCTCGTTAAGGAACGGGCTGGAACAGGCAGAGCAGCGCGGGCCCTGCGTGTTTCCCTGTGGAGTGGGATTGACTGCAGATCCCTGCAAAGCCACAGGCAAACTCAGGCCAATTTTTCCTGGCTTGGAGATGTGTTTTGGCCAATTGAACAGACCAGCAGAATGATTGTAAAATACTGAACCAAGAAGTGGATTCTGAGGAGAGCCCTGGAAAGCTGGCGGAAGATCACAGTTACTCCCAGACTGGACAGAGACCCCTCCATAAACTGGGACAGGACAGGGAATGCCCCAAAGGGACAGGAGGGTCAGAGCAGTCTGGGGGGACCTGTGGGGTCCCTGAGCTGGGACCCAAACAGGCAGAGGATGAAAAGTCCAGAGCAGTACAGGTGTCACACCTGGGACTTATCCAGGATGAGGTGCTTGAGCCTGGACTTCTCCCAGTCAGGACACCATTCCTCCCATTTTTAGAGAAAACACTCCAAGTGTTTTCCAACAACAGATAAAGAAAGTAGCAAAAAGGGTAAAGAAGGTAGGACTAGGAGGAATGGCTTCCCACTGCCAGAGGGCTGGGATGTTTGGGATATTGGGAAGGAATTGTTCCCTGTGAGGGAGGTGAGGCCCTGGCACAGGGTGTCCAGAGAAGCTGTGGCTGCCCCTGGATCCCTGGAAGTGTCCCAGGCCAGGTTGGACGGGGCTTGGAGCACCCTGGGATAGTGGGAGGTGTCCCTGCCCATGGCAGGGGTGAGACTGGATGTCTTTAAGACTCCTTCCAACCCAAACCATTCCATGATCCTGTGATTCTGTGGAGACACGTGTGGAGGTGCCAGGCAGTGACCCCTCTGTGTGCCTGGCACAGGCTGCACCAGGACCCTGTGTCCAGCTGCCCAATCCATGCACAATCCATCCTGGATGGCCCACGGTGACCCTTCCCTTCCCACGGGGCTGGGAGGAGCAGGATGCTCCTGCTGTTGGGAGTTGGGAAATGGAGACTTTCAAGCTCCTGGGCTGCTGACAGCAACCTTTTTCCTGATATTTTCCATAGGGAAATATAAGTTTATTGCAGTAAGGAGATATGTGGGATTTTGAGGGGCTGTCTCCAGCCAAGGGAGCTGTTTGCAGGTGTCCAGTGCGGAGCTCACTGGCTGGGATGGGAAGGGGAGGAGGGGGTGCTGGTGCTGCTGGGCATCACCCCGTGGCACTGCCAGCACCCCAGTGCAGGAGCTCTCCCGTGCTTCCAGCCCTTCTTTCCGTGCTGCTGGTTTGGGTTAAAAGGGAATCTCATTTCAAGTTAACTGAGAGCCCTTCCCAATCCCAACAAACCCGAGAAATCTGATCCGCCACCACGGCCTTGCCAGAGGCTTGGCCTTGCTGGAAACAAGTTTGTTTAAATCAACACTGAAGGCTGAACTGGTGACAACTCCATGCGAGTGTTTGGGAAGTGCCGGAGCAAAAGCAGTTGGAGCGGAGGGAGGCACCGCCCACCTCGGCTGCTCCAGTGCCGGCTCTGCTCCAGAGACATCCAGCCTGCTTTGGGCACGCCGTAGTGGCACATACGGGGGTCAGCACTTTTGGCTGCTATAATCTCCTTTATTCCTGTGAGCAGGGCGTCAGCACAGGGTGAGGTTGGAGGCTGTGGGACCTCCAGGACGTTTCTGGATGTTGGGGGTCCTCAGGGACGTTTGTGGGGTCCCCGTGATGTGCCAGAGTGGGGACAGCAGCTGCTCCTCAGCAGTGAAATGTTTGTTCAGTGAAACCCTTCGCTGTGAATGGCCCAAGCGGGGTCCCGCTGAGGGCTGAGCTGAAGATGCTGTCACCAAGCAGAGATCCAGAATAACCCATTCCTGGGGAGAAGGAGGATTCTGGCTTTCTGTCAGGGGGAGAAAGGGGCAAGGCACCAGCCCGGCAGCTGCACAGGGAAGCTGCTGCTGCCTTTGCCCATATCCTGCCATGCCTGGGGGACACGGGGGATCCCTCTGGAGGAGGTGCCCACAGGTGCCTATCCAGGGATTTCAGAGCCAGGGTCCCGTCGGTGGGAAATGCTAACTGCTCCTCATCCTGGGATGTTAACGAGCTGCTGTTTTCCCCCCACCCCTGGCAGCTGCCGGAGGTGCTGGTGCCCCGGTGACACTGCTGTGACCTCTCTCTTTCAGCCGGGGCTGGGGGCTGTGCCTGGATGACCCCCCCGCCCGGGAGGTGCTGGACTTTCCCTTGGTGCCCCCGGGGGTCCTGTACGACGTGGGCCACCAGTGCCGGCTGCAGTACGGCCCCCGCTCCACCTTCTGTGATGACATGGATGTAAGCTGGGATCCCCCCGTGGAACACGGCCTGGGGGGGCTCTGGGGGGTGGGGCTCTGCTGGGGCCCTGCCGTCCCTGCCGGAGGGTGGGATCCGTGCCGGAGGGTGGGATCTGTGCCGAGCAGGAGCTGTGTCCCTCACATCCGCGTTTCCCACAGAGTGTCTGCAACACGCTGTGGTGCACGGTGGGGAACACGTGTCATTCCAAGCTGGATGCTGCTGTTGATGGCACGGCGTGTGGGGAGAACAAGGTAATGGGGGGAGACCCCTCCGTGGCCTCGGGGACCCCTGCTCTGCACACACAGGGGCCACACAGGCTCCAGTGCAGTGACGGGCTCGTCCCGCTGCCCTTGCTCTGCCCAAACACCCACTGCTCCCAGCCGGGACTGCCCTCGGGGAAGCTTAAAAATCCTTGGGAAGGTGAAACCCATGGCCAGAGAGCACAAGGCTCTCCATCTGCTCCACTGGTGGATGCTCATCCCCAGGACCTTCCCCACTGCCGGGGAGGCTCCTCTGAGCCTCGCTGGCCCTTCCCTCTGGGCTGGCACTGGGCTGTGAATCCCCTTGCTGAGGGGTCTCCGTGGAGGGTTGGGTTTGTTGCCTCCCTGAAATCCTCGAACAACCCAACACCTCTGAGTTTCCCATTGCCTGAGGGGCTCCAGGCTCTGGCAGAGCCCCGCTGGCCCCGGACACCTCCGTGATGTGCAGTGTGGATTTCCGTGGGACAATGAGTGTCATCAGTGCTCCCCACGGCCAAGCTCTCTGACTCAACAGCAATTGCTGCATCCTTAACCTCGTGTTCCCCTCTGGCTGCCTGTCCCTCTGCAGTGGTGCTTCAACGGCGAGTGCGTTCCCGTGGGATTCCGGCCCGCGGCCATCGACGGCGGCTGGAGCTCCTGGAGCTCCTGGGCCTCCTGTTCCCGGAGCTGTGGTGCAGGAGTGCAGAGTGCAGAGAGGCACTGCAGCAACCCCACGTGAGCCAGCCCTGAGCCCCGGGACACCAGTCAGGAGTCACAGAATCCTGGGATGGTTGGGTGGGAAGGGACCTTAATGATCATCCATTCCCACCTTCCACTGCCCCAGGGTGCTCCAAGTCCCATCAAACCCAGCCTTGGACACTTCCAGGGATCCAGGGGCAGCCACAGCTTCTCTGGGCACCCTGTGCCAGGGCCTCCCCACCCTCACAGGGAACAATTCCTTCCCAATATCCCATCTAACCCCACCCCCTGTCAGTGGGAAGCCACTCCCTGTGTCCTGTCCCTTCAGGCCCTTGTCCAAAGTCCATCGTGCAGTTATTGGTCTGAACAAGTTGCTTTTGATCACACAGGGCACTAATTCCTTGGGATTACCCGTGGGAGCCTCTGGAGGGGCCGGGTTTGCTCCGTCCTGCTCCGTGCAGGCTGGGAGTGTTGCAGTGTGACTCAAACAAAGGGCAGAGCCTCCACGCTCGGAGATGTAAAACATATCCAGTGCCCTTTAGTGACAGAACAGCAAACCAGGCATTCTTGGAGCCTGATTCAGAGTTGTTTTGAAAAATCCTGCTGCAGTTTATCACCCGTTGCATTCCGTGAGCCAGCGCTAGCTCCTGCCTAGCAGTGTCCGGGCACTGCTGGAGGAGCTGCCATCTCCATTCCATGATTTCTGGGCTGGCCCACCTGCTCCCCAGATGTCCCCTTGGTCACCACATCACCGTTGCACTGGATTCAGCCAAAACCCCCGGCTTGCCCTGGTGTTGGGGAGCCCTGGGATGGGGAGGAAGAGGGCTTTGTGAGTGATGTTCCAGGGAAATCACTTTTCCATGGCATGAGGAGCCCTGGCAGCCCCAGGAGTGGGCTCCTGATGTGCCCAGACGTGTGTTCTGCCCATCCTCTTCCTCGGGTGGGTTTGGCAGGTGCTGTTGGACTGTTGAGGGAAGTGTTCTCTCATCTTGGTCCTGGATCAGAGCTGGGTTTGTGTTTGACATGAGCTCCGAGGCAGAAGTGCCGTGGTGGTTTATGGGATGTTCCAAACACAGCTGTGGACAGACAGGAGAGCAAACACTGGGAATTTCCTGGGCCGTTGTTTGCTTTGGCCACTGGAGGTAAATCTTCAGCTTTGCCCTTGGGATGGAGTGAGAAAACTGTGTGCTGGGCACCCCCCCTCCCACAGCCTTTCCCTCGGGACAGGGCTTGTAAACACAGCCCTAAAATAATCATTAGCTTCATTCTCTTCAGCAAAGAGTGCTCAGGAGAAGGAATTTTCATGGGGATTTAGGCCATGGAGAGTGGTCTGACCGAAGGAGAAGGCAGCGTGGTGGGAGATGGTGGGAGTGCTGTGAGGGTCTGTTGGCAGCTGAGAAAAAAATTGTCAATGCTTTTCAAGTCCCCCTTGCTTTAAAAAGTCCAGTGGCAGCTTTGCCATTCCCGTGGGCAGTGGGGGAGCAGAGTCAGGAGGACACCCTGGGTGGGATGGAGAGCAGCTGCAGGATGCACACCCAGCTGGACGGGGCTTGGAGCAGCCTGGCCTGTGCAAGGTGTCCCGTGGCAGGGGGTGGAATGAGATGGGCTTTAAGGTCTCTTCCCACCCAAACCATTCCCTGATTCAGTGACTCTAAGGTCCCTTTCACTCTGAGCCCCTCTATGACTCCTGGTTTCCCCCGCAGGCCCAAGTACGGGGGCCGGTACTGCCTGGGGGAGCGGAAGCGGTTCCGGATCTGCAACGTGAGGCTGTGTCCCCCGGACAAGCCCTCCTTCCGCCAGGTCCAGTGCAGCCAGTTCAACCCCATGCTCTACAAAGGGAAGCTCTACAAGTGGACCCCAGTGCCCAACAACAGTGAGTGGAGGGCAGAGACCTCAGACACGGAGACCCTCGGGCACGGTCCCGCGAACGGCCGGAGTTGGCCGCTTGTGTCCAGGAGTTCCTGGACAGCAGCCCGTTCACGCCGTATTCCGTATTTGACGTCGTGGCTGGGCTTGCAGGGCTGGTTTGTGTTTTCGGAGACGGCTGGGTGCCCGCAGGGGCTGGGGCTGAGCCCGTGCCTGTCGCTCCCCAGTTAACCCCTGCGAGCTGCACTGCCGGCCCGAGCACGAGTACTTTGCGGAGAAGCTGCGCGACGCGGTGGTCGACGGCACCCCCTGCTACGACGGCGACGCCAGCCGCGACGTCTGCATCAACGGCATCTGCAAGGTGGGGCCGCCGGGGCACCCCGGCCTGGCACACACACCCGGGGCAGGAGTGTCCTTGGGCGCTCAGCGTCCCCTCCCTCCCGTGCTGAGCTCGCTGCTGTTGTCATTCCCACTTGGAAAGCATTCCTGATTTCCATGGGGTGTGTGGTACAGACTGCTTCGGCCTCAAGGAGATAGAGCACAACCCAGGCCAGGTTGGACGGGGCTTGGAGTGACCTGGTCTAGTGGAAGTGGCCCTGCCTGTGACAGGGCTCTGGAATGTCTTCAACGTCTCTTCCAACCGAACCATTCCATGATTCTATGAATCCTTTGGAAACGGTGCAGTTGGTGCTGTGGATGATCTGGGAGATGCTGGTGTGTCTGGGGAGGCTTTGCCAAGCTGTGCCCCGGGTCCTCCAGCTGCCTTTGGTGGCAATCCCTTCATTCACACTTTCCCTTGGGAAGCGGTCCCAAGGTCTGGGATGGAATGAGCAGCCAGGCAGGATGTTGGATTTCTGTTAAATTGGGGAATGGGTGGTGGCCTGAGCTGCCATAGTCCTGTGGTACCACATGGGCCGTGTCAGAGCTCACGGCCACGTGTCCCTGGGACAGCGGGGAGGGGACCTGGCCGGGTGTCCCGGGGTGCCAGGGGCCGGGGGCTGACCGGGCTCCCTTGCAGAACGTGGGCTGTGACTACGAGATCGACTCGCACGCCGTGGAGGATCGGTGCGGGGTCTGCCACGGGGACGGCTCCACCTGCCACACCGTCCACAGGACCTTCGAGGACAGCGAGGGGCTGGGTAAGGGCACTTCCTGCTGTCCCCAGAACGCCACGTGCCTGCTCCGCACACAGCCAGGCTGCTCCTGATCCTTTGCAGGGGGCGTTTCATCCCAACTTGTCGATATTTTGGGGATAAGGCAGCAGGGAACCCAGAGGGACTCAGTGCAAAGTAGGGTTTGGTGCCTGCTGGTGCCTTGCAGAGGTGTAAGGATTGGCACAGTGCCAGCACCCAGGGGACACTGGCACCCACCCAGGGGACACTGGCACCCACCCAAGGCCGTGAATCATCTCAGGCACGTCTTTGACTCCCCCAAGACCAGCGCTCGGTTCCATTCCCAGGTTATGTCGACATCGGGATTATCCCTGTGGGAGCGCGGGAGATCCGGATCGAAGAAGTGGCAGAAGCCGGGAATTTCCTGGCGCTGCGGAGCGAGGACCCGGAGAAGTATTTCCTGAATGGTGGCTGGACCATCCAGTGGAACGGGGACTACAGGGTGGCAGGGACCACCTTCACCTACAAGAGGATGGGGAACTGGGAGAACCTCACCTCTCCAGGGCCCACCGTGGAGCCTGTGTGGATCCAGGTACGATGGGATGCCCAGCAGGGAGATGGGGGGACAGAGCTGCTGGATCTCCTGATCTCTGTGCAGGGCAGAGCTGCCCTGGTCGCTCATGGCGCCTCCCTGCATCCAAGGGATGGGCTCTGCACTTCCTCGGGGTGTGTTTCTCTGGAAGCCAACACTGGAGCAGCCAGGAGTGTTTCCAGCCCACACCACTCCCAGCTGAGCCTCATCCCCTTTGCAGCATTCCCCAAAATATTTACACAGGAGAGGGAGTGTGAGGAGAAAGAGCCATTTCCTGAGGCCTTTCCTGTATCTTATCAAGAGCAGGGGAAGAGCCCTCAGTGCTTCTGGCTGGGCTGGACAGTCAGGAGTGAGGGAGCTGCCAGTTACTGCAAAGCTGTTGGGAGTCAACATCCTTGTGACCAGGAGGCCAAGCCTTCCTCTGGAGAAACCGGTGGGAACCATCCCATGGATGATGGCACAGCTGGCACCAGGCTGAAATCCCTCGCGGTGCCAAGTGTGGTGCAGCCATGGGGCTGTACCCCTTGGGCCTCCAGGATCCCGCCCTGCCCTGGCGGTCACTGCCCAGCCCGACGCGCTGCCCGGAGCATCCCCTCCTTTGCACAGGCTCATCCAGAGCCCGGCCACCCCCAGCAGCCAAAATCTTCTTCTTCTGCCTCTCCTTCAGCAGCAGCAGCTCGGGGTGGAATGTGAGCGGGATCCCGGGCCCACTGCCGTTAATGGGAGCGCCGGCGCACTTGGCACCCACCAGTCCCTTTCTGGGATTCATAACCTAATTAAAACCTTTGGACAAGAACGTTTCGATATTCATGGAGAGGTTTTGGAAAGACGCCCTGGCTCCCGCCAAAGCTCCAAGAACAACAAAGCTTTGGCAACAATAGGAGTGCTTAGGCTAAGAAAAACAGGGATGAACTCCCAGCCCTTGTGAGCGCGGGCGCGGGAGGCGCTTTGAGCAGGACTCGTGTCAACCACAGGAGCAGCGGGAGCCCGTTTGGAGTGGGGAGTAATTTAGGAAATTCCTCCAGGCCCGTGTCACCATCAGCCATCACAGGCGTTTGCTGCCAGCAGCTCCTGCCTGTTTGCCACAGCCCGTCCTTCCACCATGGGATGGGGTCACACCAGGCTGGGGTCACACCGGGCTGGGGGTCACGCAGACCTCAGGCTGGGGCTGGTGGTGGCACATGCAGAACCTCCTGTCCCAGCTCTGACTGCAGGGAAAGGGACAGGGAAGGGGTTGTCTGGCTGTCCTTCTTCACCCCACTGAACCTTAATAAAATCCTTGGATGAGGCTGCATCCAGCAGTGGGGCTGAGTGGGATTAACAGGGAAGTCCTTCCAGAATCTTCATCAGGGCAGACATCAACCCAGAGTCCTGATGGTTCTCTACATTCTCGCTGTTATTTTTTATTATTACCTGGGCACTTCACCAGCCCCAGGCTCTGAGCAGGGGCGGCTGGAGCTCTCCTCTGCTCCTGCACAGCATCAGCCGCTCGCCGGCAGCGTCCCACTGCGCTGCCCCCCCTGAGCGCCCCGTGTGTCCCCAGCTGCTGTTCCAGGAGACCAACCCCGGCGTGAGGTACCAGTACACGATCCAGCGCCCGGCCGACAGCGAGAACGAGCTGGAGCAGCCCGAGTTCCTCTGGCGCTTCGGCTCCTGGACCACCTGCACGGCCACCTGCGGGACAGGTGAGTGCAGCCTGGGGAGCAGGGGAGCATCCCCAGGGTGCCTTAGAAATTCCTGGGTCTTGGGTTTCACGAGGTCTTAGAGGGAGAAAAAAGGGACATCTGCTGAGGTCAGGGCTCCAGGAGCCCCCGGGGCTTTATCAGCGCTGTGCTGCGGGCTCGGTGTCCTGTTACCCGGCAGGGGATGGAGACAAAAGAGCTTCAGAGAAATCAGGGAGTGGGGAAGGGCCGGTCTCCTGCCTGGCTGGGCCTCTGCAGGGGGGAGAATTTCCAGGGTTTTACACACGGGAAGGTGCCCGGTGCAGGGCCCCACACGGGCCGTGTGTGGACGTTGGCTTGCCCCCATCCCTGCACCGCTGGCCGGGTATCCCACGGCATCTCTTGGGGCAGCTGATGGAGAGGGACATTCCTGGCACACTGCCAGGGGGAGGCCGGGACCAGCAAGCACTTCCTCGAGAGCAGCTGGCACTGGAAAAAAGTGGAATTCAAGGACAGTCGTGCTTTCTAGGTAGCACAGAGTGCCAGGATACGGGTTTTGTTTAAAACCAGCTTTCCTTTGTACGATTTGAGTGCTTGGCTTCCAGAACAGAAGGGAAACAGAGGAGTGAATCAGTCAGGAGTCGGGCGAGGGTGAGCAGCTGGAGGAGGGCTGAGCCCCTCTCCCTTGGCTGGGTGATGGCCTGAGCTGAGACATGGATTTGGGAGAGCTCAGACTGAGCCTCGGTCAGTCCCAGGGCCCCAAAAGCTCCCAGGTGCTTGAGCCAGAGCCCAGCTCAGCAGCCTCAGCAGGGTTCTGTCAGTCTCAGCTGAGTTCATGGTGACAGCACTCCAAGTCACAGGTCAAGTACGTGTTACAGAAACGGGGACAGAGCCGGAACGAGGCAGCGTGGAGAGGTCACTCTTAAAAACATCACCCCAGGCTGGGGACACAAGGCTGCAGCCGGTGATTTGTCCCCGAGCTGAGGCTGGGACAGGGCTGCCAAAAGAGCCGGGTGCTGCCCCTCGGCTCCCCACAGCCCTGAGAGCCGCAGTGCACACAGGCTGCAGAGGTTGGCTGTGGCTCTGGGCAGTGGTGCCAGGACAGGGCAGCGCCGTGGCTGCAGCACCTGCAGCTGCCATCCTGCCGCACCTGCACGGGTGCTGAGGGGCTCTGTAAGGGCATCGGGCCCTCAGCAGAAACGGAGTGGTGGTGGTGGTTTTCTTTTCTTTCCTGTGCTTTGGTGGCTCGGGCACACCAAGAGCTTCCTGTCTCCTGCTGCCAGAGGGTGCTGGGTGGTTCGGTTTCCACAGCCGCGCTGGTGCCTGTGTCCTGTCAGTGCCTGCAGGGTGTGTGTGTGTCCGGGGTGTCTGTGCCCTGTTGGTGTCCACAGGGCTGTGTGTGTGTGT
>WBMZ01015460.1:0-12011 GCA_013400975.1 Atrichornis clamosus
TGGGCGTGCTCGTCCTCGCTGGCCTCGTCCTCGGAGTGCGGGGGGGCCCCGCCGGCCCCCGCCTTCGCTCGGCTGCGGGACAGGATCCCCGAGGGCTTCTCCATCACCGACGGCATCGCCCGGGGGGGGCCGCACGGGGACGCCCCAAACCCCCCAGGGGTCCCCTCAAGACCCCGCGGGGGAGGGGCTCGGCCCCACCGCCCCACGCCAAACTTTAGCCCGTGGTTATTTGGGGAGGGGGCGTGGGAATTTGGGGAGGAGGGGGGACGCGGTGCGGGGTGGAAAGGTCCCTCCTCTAAAAGAAGGGAACACGCCCAAAATAGGGGGGAAAGTTGAGGAGGGGGTGGCGGGGAGGGGAGCACGGCCGGGGGGTGTCTGGGGGGTCCCGAGCGCAGCCGAGCCCACCCGCGCACACACAAAGCGCCGCCGGCCGCTCCCGCCGCCTCCCGGTGCCAAAGTAGTTCCAGCTCCGCCGGCCTCAGCACGGCCCCCCCGCCCCCCGTACCCCTCCGCGGCGGCTCCGGGGGGGCCGGCGGGGGGGCCCGGCCTCGCCGTGGCGCCGGTGTGGGACTGGGACCCTCGGCGTGGGGGGGGTCGTGTCAGCCTCACCCCCCTGCGTGGGGCTGGGCGGAACAAAGGGCCGGGGGCAGCGGGGGGACAAAGGGGCTGGGGGGGTCAGGGGGCTGGGGGCGAGGTCAGGGGACCGCTGTGGGGCTGAGGAGACTGGGGGGCTTCTGCGGGGGGTCAGGGGGCTGTTATGGGGCTGTAGAGCTGCTGTGGGGTTGGGGGCGCCATGGGGATTCTTCCCCCCCCCGGTCCATAACAGGTTTCCTGGTGCTCCCACGCCGTGGGCCTGCCCCACACTCTCCCCTCACCCCCTTCCAGCCGGGGGCCCTCTGTGGGGTCCTGTGGGGCACAGTGGTCAGGAGGGGGTGTGGGGTGACCCCCATTGCTGGGGGTGTGGGACAGGGCTGTGGCCCGGGGACTCACAGTAGGGCCATGGGGCCAAGATATGGGGCAGCCCAAGGACCATGGGGCCTGGCTATGGGGCTGGGTTATGGGGTAGGGTATGGGGTGGGCTGAGGGTGATGGGACAGGGCTGTGGGGCTGAGCAGTGGGAAAGGGCTAAGGGGCAGACTGAGGGCTACATAGCAGGGTTTTGGGGTCTTTACTGGAGTCTGTGGAGCCATACTGGGGTCTATAGGTCCATACTGATAGTTTTGGGCTGTAGGTCCATACCGGATTCTGTGGGGTCTGATTATGGGTCTGTATTGGGGTCTGTGGGGCTGTACCGCGGCCTGCGGGGCTGTACTGGGTCTGTTGGGCCGAGTTAGGGCCATACCGGGCTCTGGGGGGCAGTACCAGGTCTGTAGTGACGGGTTAGGGCTGTACCGGGGTCTCTCGGGCCGTACCCGAGCCTCCGGGATCCCCCGTTTCCATCATGGCGGCCCCGCTCCCCTCAGCGCAGAGGGCGGGGCCTCCCGCGCTCCCGCCCTCCTCCGCTCTCAGCCAATCAGCGACGAGCCGTCTTCGCGCCTTGAGCCGCCGCCACGCGCCCGCTCCCCCCCGTCCCTTCTGCGCACGCGCGGCGGCCCCTCACGCGCCACAGCCCCTCTCGCCCCGCCCCTTTCCCCTCTGCGCGTGCGCATTGACCGCCGGCCGCGGGCTCGCGCCGTCCGCGCTCCGCCCCCCTCCCTCCCCGCACCCCCCCATATAAATAGGGCGCCCCCCGCGCGCGCCCCCTCAGACCCCCCGCGCCCCCCGCGCCGTGAGGAGGAGCCGCCGCCGCCGCCATTATGGGGGTGAGCGGGGCCGCGCCGCGCCGGGGGGGGCTCTGCCTCAGGGGAAAGACAGCGGGGGTGGGGCCTGCGAGACGGCGCTGAGCGGATTTGGGGCCGTCTGAAGGGGTGGGGGAGTCGCCGCGAGGGAATACGGGAGTTCTGTGAGAAGATTTGTGACCCTCTGAGGGGGTTTGGGGTCGTCTGAGAGGGTGGGGGTTCGCTGCGAGTGGTTAAGGGAGTTCTGTGAGGGTATTTGGGACCCTTCGATGGGGTTTGGGCCCGTCTGAGAGGATGGGGAAGCTCTTTGAGGTGATACAGGGCTACTATGAGGGGATTTGGGATTCTTCTTGGGAATTTGGGGCTCCCACGAGGAAATGTGGGACCCTCTGAGGGGATTTGGGGCCATTGTAGGGGACTTGGGGCTCTCAGGGCTGTGTGGAGAGATTTGATCAGGACCAGAGGGGATCTTGAGGGTCTCTGAGGGGTTTTAGGGAAATTTGGGGCTGCCTAGGGAGGTTGGGGGTCTCTAAGGTGGTTTTGGAGCTTTGGGACCTCTCCCGAATTCCCACCCAACGATGAACCGCAACCACTGGAAACACCTGCACGTTTTTCCCTGAAATGACCCAAAGCTGGAGATTTTAGTGGCCATATCCCAAACAGCAGCAGGTGGTGGCTGCTCCAACCTCCCAAAATTCCTTAATTCCCCCCAAAACCAGGTGTATTTTGGGGGCCACTCACCCTGTCCCTCTCCCCAACCCACTGGAGCTCAGGAGTCCCAGTCCCACTGGAGATTTGGTGGAATCCCAGCATTTTGGGGTAAAATCACCCAAATTTGGGTTACTTTTAGTGCTAAACTCCTTAAGTCCTTCAAAGCAACAATTTTATGGTGCTCAGTGTCACCTCCTTTTTTCACCTAACAAATGCCAACTCCATGAAAACCCCAAAGATTTTGAGGCAAAATCCCTTAAAATTGGGGATCGCCCGAGCAGCAGCGCTTCCACAGGGATAAGAGAAATTTTAAACCATCAACATTGTGGCTTTTCCAAGGATTTTAGGACAACACCCTCCTGTCCTCACCCGCAACTTTCCATACGCGGCATTTGATGGTTTGTTGATTTTGGGGGCAAAACTTTTGGGGTGCTGGTGGGCTGGGCTTCAAAGGGCTGGGATTTGGTGAGAATTCCCAGGGTTTTGGGTGTTCTTTTCCCAGAGGAAGTCGAGCAAAGCCAAGGAGAAGAAGCAGCGGCGGCTGGAGGAGCGAGCGGCCATGGCCGCCGTCTGTGCCAAGGTTGAGGCCGCCAACAAAGTGAGTGTGGGGGAAAAAACCCCAAAACAAATTAAATCGGGAATTAAAAAATAAAAAATCCTCCCGGAATCTGTGAAAAACCCGCGACAGCCCCGCTGGCTCTCGGCTGCTCTTTGGTCTCTTCCAGCTCCAAGATCCCCTCGAAGCCTTCCCGGTGTTCAAGAAGTACGACCGGAACGGGTGAGTGGTGGCGGTCCTGATGTCCCCGAGGCCCTTCCCGCTGTCCCCAGGGCCCTTCCCAGTGTCACCCCCGTGTCCCCTCCGGCCTCTCCCGCAGTCTGAACGTGTCCATCGAGTGCCGCCGCGTGTCCGGCCTGGAACCTTCCACCCTGGACTGGGCCTTCGAGCTGACCAAGGCCAACATGCAGACCCTGTGAGTGTCACCTGCCACTGCCACTTGCCACCAGGATCCCGCTGCCACACAGGGAGGGGACACCCAGGGATGCTCCGGCCCCACTCCCAAATCCCTGGAGTTTCTGCTGGCAGGATTTCAAGGGATTTGGGCACCCAAAACTTTGCATGGGTGGCTTTGTGTCCCTGAAATGGTGGGGGGAGGTTGGGTTTGCTCCTAAAATTGCTTTTTTTCCCCCTAATAAAATCTGTGGTTTTTTCCCAGAATGGGTGGATTCTCCCACCCCAAAATGGGTAGATTTTCCCACCCTGAAATCACCAGGATTTGACTTTTTCCCATACACTTTTCCCTGTTTCCCTTTCGATTTGGATTTTCCACCTCAATTCTTGCCGAGTTTCCCCCCAAACCCCTGTTTTTCCCCCCAAACCCCCGTTTTTCACCCCAAACCCCATCTGCCCCCCCGACCCCAGGTACGAGCAGAGCGAGTGGGGCTGGAAGGAGCGGGAGAAGCGGGAGGAGCTGCGGGATGAGCGCGCCTGGTACCTCCTGGCCCGCGAGCCCGGCGCCGGCCCCGTGGCCTTCTCCCACTTCCGCTTCGACGTCGAGTGCGGCGACGAGGTCCTGTACTGGTGCGTCCCGGATTTGGGGCCAAACGCGCCCGGTTTGGGTCTCTGGCCGCGTTTTGAACGCCTCTGTCCCGCAGCTACGAGGTGCAGCTGGAGAGCCGAGTGCGGCGGCGAGGGCTGGGCAAGTTCCTGCTGCAGATCCTGCAGCTCGTGGCCAACAGGTGACAGGGTTTGGGGGGGGTTTGGGGCGGAACGGGTTTGGGGTGAAGTGAGGAGGGTTTGGGGCGGTTTCAGGGGGAATCGGAGCGGGTTTGGGGGTGGAAATGCGGTGGGTTTGGGGCAGCTTTAGGGTAGAACGAGGGGTGGTGTTGGGGGGCTTTGGGGAGGAGATTTGGGGCAGTTTTGGGGTTAAATGGGGTGGTTTGGGGGCAATTTTGTGCAAAACCAGGGGTGGTTTTGGGGCAAAACTGGGGCAGTTTTGGGGCGAAACTGATGTGAAACTGGGGCTCTATTGGGGGTGGTTTTGGGGCAAAACTGGGGCAGTTTTGGGGCGAAACTGATGTGAAACTGGGGCTCTATTGGGGGTGGTTTTGGGGCAAAACTGGGGCAGTTTTGGGGCGAAACTGATGTGAAACTGGGGCTCTATTGGAGGTGGTTTTGGGGCAAAACTGGTGTAAACTGGGACTGTTTTGGGATAAAATGGGGTCATTTTGAGGTGAAACCAGGGCAGTTTCCCAGCAAAAAGGGAGCGGTTTTGGGGCAAAACGGGGGTGAAACCAGGGCGGTTTGGGAGCGAAAGGGGGCTGGTTTTGAGGTGAAACCGAGCGGTTCTGGGGCTCTGCCCCCCTGTTCCGCCCCCAGCAC
This sequence comes from Atrichornis clamosus, assembly GCA_013400975.1. Lineage (NCBI taxonomy): Eukaryota > Metazoa > Chordata > Aves > Passeriformes > Menuridae > Atrichornis > Atrichornis clamosus. The sequence goes on from WBMZ01015460.1 coordinate 4,870, forward strand.
GCAGATGAAGAAGGTGATGCTGACGGTGTTCAAGCACAACCACGGCGCCTACCAGTTCTTCCGCGAGGCCCTGCAGTAAGTGCTGCCCGCCCCAAACCCGCCCCCTTTCCCCCCAAATTCCAGCCGGGGGTGTAACAGCTGTGGCACGACTGTCGTTGCAGTGGCCGGGGCCGGGCGCCGCGGGCAGGCGGGGCAGGGGCGGCGACAGAGGTGGGTGCTCGGGACCCCCCCCTCGGCGCCACGACCCTGACCCGGGGGTGGGGGGGACCCCAGGTTTGGAGCAGGGGGTTCAACCCCTCTTTCTGGGTTTTTTTAAGGCCTTTTCATGTGGTTTTTTTTCCATGTGGTTTTGATGCCTGGTTTCTTAGGAGGCTTTTTTTACACTTTTCTATTTTTTTTAACTCATTTAGGGGTCTTTTCCCCATTTACCCCGTTTTGTACTAATTTTCAATGGCTTTTGCCTTTTTCTGTTTTTTTTCTTTTTTAACCGAGATTTTTACCCTTTTCTGGTTTTTTTTTAAACCATTTTTTCCTTGGTTTGCCCTTTTTCTGGGGGGATTTAAAGCCCATTTTATGTTTTCTTACCCCAATTTCTGAGGGGTGTTTTTGGTTTTTTTAATGCATTTTTGGGTTGTTTTGCTCTTTTTCAGAGTGGTTTTTAAACCCTTTTTTCAGGGTTTTAACCCTTTTTCCAAGTTTTTTCTTCCTTTGTTTTTTATAATCTGCTTTTCCCATCATTTTTCATAACCTATTTCTGGCACTTTTTAACCCAAATTTCCAGCCACTTTTTACCCCTTTGCGAAATTTTTAACCCATTTCTCATTCTTCCATTTTTCCCTTTTTCTGGGTGTTTTCAACCCCTTTTCCCAGAGCTCTCACCCCACTTTTTCCAGGCTATTCCCGCCCCTTTCCCAACTGGGTTTTAACCCCTTTTACTGATATTTTTGAGACATTTTTAACATTTTTTGGGTGTTTTCCCCCCCTCCAGCCGTTCCCCCCATCCCCTCTCCCCGCCCGCTTGGGGGGTGACCTGGGGGGGTCAGGGTGACACTGTGGGGGGTCAGGGTGACATAGAGGGGTCAGGGTGTCCTGGGGGGGGGTCAGGGTGACACAGGCTCAGGGTGACACGGGAGGGTCAGAGGGAATTGCGGGGTTTAGTGGGAATTAGGGGGGGGCTTAGCGGGAATTGGGGAGGGGTCGTGGTGCCACCGTGTCCCCCCTGTCCCCCCTAGGTTCGAGGTGGACGCCACCTCCCCCAGCGTGTCCGGCTGCTGCGGGGACGACTCCTCCTACGAGATCCTGAGCCGCAGCACCAGATTTGGGGACCCCCACCCCGGGGGGGGCCCCTGCGGCGGCTGCTGCCACTGAGCCCCCAAACCCTGGCGTTCTGCCCCAAAAACACCCCCTGTCCTCTGCGGAGGGGCCCGGCCTGGCGGGACCCCCCGAACGGGTGACAGGAACCCCCCCTGCCCCCCCCAGGATTTGGGGTGGGGAGGGGCAGAGGTGAATTTTGGGGCTTGAGAAGGCGTTTTGGCCGTGTTTTTTATTTTTTTCTCCTTTTTCTTTGTTTTTTGTTCAGCGATTTTGTTTGTATGTTACAAATAAATAATGATGAACCTTTCATTGGGGCTCGTGTTGGGGACCCCCAGTTCCCCCCGAGTTTTCCCACACTGGGGGCGCGGTTTAGAAGCGGGGCGGAGCTTCCCTGATTAGGAGGCGTGGTCAGTCGCGCCGGGGGCGTTCCCGCCCGCGTGACGACAGCTGTGCGCCGGAAGTGGCGTCATTCAGCACCGCCGCCGCCATGCCGCTCGCCGCGCTCATCTCTCGTTCCCTCCTTCGCTCCGCGGCCCGGCCCGGCCCGGCCCCGCGCGGCCTCCTGTCGGGGCCGCCGCAGCACCAGCTGGGGACCGTGGTGAGCGCGGGGGGGGCCGTGGGAGGCGCGGGAACACCGGCCCGGAGTGACCTTGGCGGGGAGGTGTGAGGGGACAGCCGGTGCTAACGGCGCTGTGCCTGCAGGAGTCCGCCGTGGCGTTCGCCGCTATGTTCATGTCCTGCCTCGGCCCCGCCGCCTGGGTGCTCGGTCACCTCGAGGACTACAAGAAACCGGAGTGAACCGGGACCAACGCCCCCGCCGCGCCGGGACCAGCCGTTCCGGGACCCCTCCTATAGCACCGGGACCACCCGCCGGGACCACCGGGGAGCACCGACCCCAGCGCCGATGGGACCCTCCCACCCTTCCCCACCCCAATAAAGGCCGCGGATTCAGCCTCCGCTTCTCCCAATCTCTGTCGGATCCCGTCGCACGGGAAGGGTCGGGCGGGGGGGTGTTGGTTACCGGGGGGTTTCCCGCATTGAAGGGAGGGGGGCAGCGGTTGCCAGGGCCGGCTGTGTTGCTAGGGGCAGAGTTATGCAAATCACGACGGTGGGGTGGGGGCTATGCTCTGTGGCGGGGTTGTTGCCATGGGCGGGGTCCGTCTCTGGGGCGGTGCCGCTTCGTTCCAGCCAATCCCGACTCGCGGGATCCCGTTTGGGGCGGGGCCTGTTGCTATGGGCGACACCGCCCTTCCCCAGACCGCCTCTTGTGGGCGGGTCCTCTCTCCCGGAAGTCCCCTTGGTCCAATTCCGGGATTCGGCAGCACTTCCGGCGGAAGGGACGTGGCAGTGACGTCAGCGCGGCCGGAGGGTCCCGGCGGCGGCGTCCGGCCCGGGCCGAGACCGCGGTGAGGGGCGGGGAGAGGCGGGACTGGGCCGGGCCCCCCGCTGTGCCCGGTCGGGGGGTTCCGAGGGTCGCGGGGAGGGCGGCGGTCCCGGTGTCCGGGGATTCCGCGGGGTCCCCAGGGTGGCGGGTCCCGGCGGCGGTGCGGGGGATCCCCGCGGGTCCCGGTGTGTCCCCCCCGCGCTGACCCGCGGTCCCCCCCAGCCGCAGGCGATGAGCCCCGATGCAGGCGCGGCGCCGGCTCGGCCTTAGGCAGCGGGAAGCGGGCGTTTACCTGGGGCCCCCCCAGACCCAGGCCGTGCCCCCCCCGGAGCCCCCGGCCGCTGACGCCATGTCGTGTCGCGACAGGACCCAGGAGTTCCTCTTCGCCTGCAAATCGCTGCAGGGCCGGCAGGTGGGCGGAGGGGGAGAGACCCCCAATAACCCAGCTTCTGTGACCCACCCCCGCACCCAGTCCTCACCTCGGGGGTCCCCAAATGCCCTTCACCCCTCACCGCTTAAACCTGGGGATTCCCCCCTCTTCTTTCCCCTCCTGGCCTCACCTGGGGGTCCCCAAATCTCCCTCTCCCTCCACCGGCCTCACCTGGGGTCCCCAACGCCCCCAACCCTTGGGGATCCCCCTCCCCAGCCTGTCCATCCATTCCCTACCCCCCTACTTCACCCCCCGGCTCCTCCTCTGGTTGTCTCCCCCTCACTCTGGGGGTCCCCCTGATCCCCTCTCTCCCCTCTCCCCAGGATGGGGGTCTCCAGCCCGGCAGAGCAGCCCCCGGGCCCGGGCGGCAGCGCAGCGAGTTCAGCCTCATGGCCAAGTGAGGAGGGGTTGGGGAGGGGGTCCCGGGTCGGGGGGGGGGATCCCCAGATGGGAGAAAACCGGGTTGGGGTCCCCAGGTGTGGGGGGGATGAGCCAGGAATGGAAGGGGGTCCACGGGATGGATGGGAGGGGATCGGAGCCCCCAGAAATTGGGGTTGGGGTCCCCAGTTGGGATGGGAAGGGGTTGAGACCCCCCTGGAATGGGGGGTTGGGGTCTGCAGGATGGGGTCAGAGCCCCCAGGAGTGGGGTCCCCAGGTGTGGGGGGGCTCTGGGGACCCCTCATCCCTGACAGCCCCGTCCCCCCCAGGCGCATCGGGAAGGACCTGAGCAACACCTTTGCCAAGCTGGAGAAGCTGACCATCCGTGAGTGGGGGTCTGGGGGTTCTGGGGAGGGGCCTGGGGATCACGAGGGGGTCCTGGGAAAGGGTCTGGGGGCTCCCTGACCTCCCCCCTGCCCCGCAGTGGCCAAGAGGAAATCCCTGTTTGACGACAAAGCCGTGGAGATCGAGGAGCTCACCTACATCATCAAACAGGTCAGGCTGGGGGGGCCGGGGGCACGTTTCGGGGGGCCCTGAGCCCGGTTTGGGGGCGCCCCTGACGCCCCCGTGCCCCCCCAGGACATCAACAGCCTGAACAAGCAGATTGCCCAGCTGCAGGAGCTGGTGAGGGCGCGGGGGGGCCCGGCCGGGCGCCACGTCCAGAGCCACTCCAACACCGTGGTGGTGTCGCTGCAGGTGGGACTGGCCTGGGGGGGACGCGGGGATGTGCTGCCCGCCCCCCACACGGCCTGACCCCTCTCCATCCCCCCCAATTCCCTCCCCAGTCCAAACTGGCCTCAATGTCCAACGACTTCAAATCGGTGCTGGAGGTGCGGACGGAGGTGAGTCCTGGGGCTCTGGCCTGCCTTTCCAGGTGCTTTTTCCCCTTTTTTTTCTCTACTTTTTCTTTTTTCTCCTTTTTTCTGCTCTCCTTTTTTGTCTTCTCTTTTTTCTCTTTTTTTTGTCCTGATTTGTTTTTTTGCCTTTCTGGTTTTTCTTTTTCTCTCCCTTTCTCTTTTTTCTTTCTTTTACTTTTTCCCACTTTTTCCAGTTCTTCACCCTACCCTTTTTTCCCGTCCTCGCTTTTCCCTTTCTCTTTTTCCTCATTTTCCCTTTTTTCCCTTTGCTGTTCCCCCTTTTTGTCTCCCTCCAACTCCTTTTGTTTCTTTCCCTTTCCTGCCCACTTTTCCCTCTCTTCTCACCCCGTTTTCCCAGCCTTTCCCCCTATTTTTCCCCTTCTTCCCCTCATTTTTCCTCTCTCTTTTCTCTTCTCTTTTCCCTCTCTTCTTTCCCTGTTTTTTGCCTCTTTTCCCCCAGTTTTTCTCTCCATTTCCCCCACTTTTCTCCCCCAGAACCTGAAGCAGCAGCGGAGCCGTCGGGAGCATTTCTCCGTCTCCGCCCTGGCCTCCAACAACCTCGGTGAGCCCCGGAATTCCAGGGGGGTCTGGGGGGATCTGGGGGGTCCTTTCCCACCCCAATCCCTCTGATTTCCCCCCCCGGGCCCCCCCAGGCAGCCCGGCCGTGCTCCAGGATGAGCCCCAGCGCTCCGGGGCCGTGGCCATCGAGATGGACTCAAGGACAACACAGCAGCTCCAGCTCCTGGATGAGCAGGTGGGGAAGGACCCCCTCCCAAAAAAACGGGGATGGAGGGGGTTTGGGACGTCCCCCGGAGCCATTCCTGGGCTTTCCCACAGGATTCCTACATCCAGAGCCGGGCGGACACGATGCAGAACATCGAGTCCACCATCGTGGAGCTGGGGTCCATCTTCCAGCAGCTGGCACACATGGTCAAGGAGCAGGAGGAGACCATCCAGAGGTGCCCCCAATCCCCCCAAATCCCCCTCCCTGATCCCCCTTTTCCATGTTTTCTCCCCTCCACTTAACCTTCTCCTCATTCCCTCTTTACTTTCGTCCTTCATCCCTATTTTTGCCTTTTTTTCCCGTGATTTTCCTTGTTCTTTCTCCCCATTTTCCCCCTTTTCTCTCTATTTCTCCCTCCTTTCCCCCCATTTTCCCACCTCTTTTTCTCCTATTTTCTCTCCATCCCCCCCCTTTTTTCCCCTTTTTCCTTCCTATTTTCCTCCTTATTTTCTCCTTCTTCCCCCATGTTTCTCCTCATTTTTTGCCCATTTCCTTCTCCTTCCTCCCAATTTTTTCCCTCATTTTGCCTCTGATTTTTCCCCTTTTCCCCCGTTTTCCTCCCCATTTTCCCTCCACTCCTCCCATCTTTCCCTTCATTTTCCCCCCATTTCCCCCCCCAATTTCCCCTCCATTTTCCCCCCTTTTCCCTCATTTTTCCCCCCGTTTTCCCCCCAGGATTGACTCCAGTGTGGAGGACGCTCAGCTCAACGTGGAGGCGGCTCACGGGGAGATCCTCAAATACTTCCAGTCGGTCACTTCCAACCGCTGGCTCATGGTCAAGATCTTCCTCATCCTCATCATCTTCTTCATCGTCTTCGTTGTTTTCCTGGCCTGAAATTCCCCATTTTTTGGTTTTTTCCCCACCTCGGGACACTCGGACTCAGCCCCACGGGGCTCAGACACGGACACGGGGCTGGGGACCCCCCAAAAACCCCCCAGGACCCCCCTTTTCCCCACTCCAGGGGGTCCCACAGCCCCCGCCGGGGTGGGATTCCAGGTCTGGGACCCTCGGGATGGGTGTGGAATCACGGGAATGCTGTAGGACCCCTACCATGGACCACGGGACCCCACAAAAAGGGGTCTGGGGACCCCATTACTGACCCCGTTAAACCTGGGAGGTCCCTCTGGGGGGGCTGCAGGACCCCCCTGGAGGTGGAGACCCCCAGGGTGGGGGGCTGTGAACCCCATTAACCTTGGGGAGGGTGCAGGACCCCCCCATTAAATCTCTGGGACCCCCAAAAAGGGGGGTGTGGATCTCATTAAAGCCAGTGGGGCCCCCTCGGGGGTGTTGTGGGACCCCCAGGGGGCTGCAGACCCCAATTAAATCCTTGGGACCCCCCAGGACTGGGGGCTGTGGATCTCATTAAGCTGATTTGGGACCTTTTGGGGGGTTGCAGACCCCACTTAAAGCTCTGAGACCCCCAAAAAAGGGCTGGGAGCCCCATTATTGACCCCATTATATTTGGGGTGGGGGGCTGCAGGACCCCCTTGGGGGCTGGAGACCCCCGTGAAAGCCTTGGAACCCCAAAAAGGGGGACTGTGAACCCCAGTGAGCTGAGAGGGAACCCCCTGAGGGGACTGCAGACCCCCAATAAAATATTAGGACCCCCCAAAAGACGGTCTGAGGATCCCGTTAAAGCCTTGGGACCCCCAGGGAGGGGGGCTGGGGACGCCATTAACGTGACAGGGACCCTTTGGGGGGGGTGCAGCCCACACTGAACCCCTCGGGCCCCCCCAATAAAGCGCTGGGACCCCCCCTCACCCCGCCTTGTTTTGTTCCTGCCGGGGCCGGGATTCGAACCCGGGGTCTCGGGACTTTCCGGGGGGGGGGGGAGCGGGGAGCGGCTGCGCGTGCGCGCCCGAACCGGCGGCCGGAAGTGGCGTCAGCGGGACGCGCGGCGGGGAGGCCGCGGCGGCGGCGATGGCGGAGGAGGG
>WBMZ01015462.1:0-25712 GCA_013400975.1 Atrichornis clamosus
AGGCTCAAACCAAAACACTCCTACAAGCACTTCTGAGGAAAAAAGACCAGGCTCCACTGCGATACCCGTTCTTCCTGTGGCATGACAAAAAGTGGCCAGAATCACGATTTGTAAATTTGGGCCCAACCTTTTTAACCTCTCCTCACTTTGCTAAAGGAAGGACTCTAAAAACATTCTAAAGATTTGGACGAAACTAAGAATAAGACATCACCACATTGCTCCAGTCCTAAAGAATTCTATTTTAATAAGCACAATATTCTCATTCAGAATCTGGATTTCAAATAACAGAGCTAAAAGCAGCACTGGGGAAAGCAGGACAAATGCCTGGGTTCCCCCCAGTCCCTACTCCAGCAGGGCAGAAGTCATAAACATAGACTGGGGAAAGACAAGCTTTAATGGAGAAAGGTTGAAGCACCTATGGCACAGGCCTCTGCAGAATGCTCACTGGCAGTCTGCAACCTTTGCACAGCAAGACAGGAGGAGTGGGGGGAGCCTAAGTTGAGTTCTTGACCCATTGCCTAATGAGACTAGAGAACCCCAGCATAACTACTAAACCAGCTTTCATTTAGCATTCTTCCATGAAAAGCTGCTTGGTGTCTGCTGACACAGACTAGCAATGCACCAGATCCCATTACAGTCGCATATGATTAAAGTTAAGTGCAGCATCTTTTCCTAACTGCAAAGTAGCAATCCACATGCACCTGACACTTCCACTGAACCTAATGAGTATTTCCATGTTTCTGTAAACAGAACTAATTAATAGCCAATCATTTAACTTGGTAAATGCAACATTAAATTTGAATATGGGTCAGCAGCAGTAAAGGCAGTCTCACCTTTCTCAACATACATCATCTAAATGTAAATACAGTTATTCAAATAAAGATATATGCAATAAAGATGTAAAATGACCTGCAGCAAAAAGACTGCAATTCTGTAATGTCACAATCTAAGTTACAAACAACATCTCTCACAGATTTAACAAAAATTCATTACTGTAATGCAACACAGTCATCTTGACAGATACCTGAAGTATTCTAGGAAATCTATACACTGTATTAATGACAAACACACTTTTTTACTAAAATCAAGTTTACAAAGTTGCAGACTTTAAGAAATGTCAGACCTGTGAAATGCTATGTTCCTCTATAAGCATTTTTAGAAATAGTGACCAATTTGCAATGTCAAGTATTATAAATTCGTTTTTTGCAATTATATGTTTTCACTTAGGCAGCAGTATTAGAATTATGTTACCTAAAATTTCAATAAGCTTACTTCCTAGTTAAATATATACTTGCTATTTCAGAGATCCTGACAAGTTGCTCCTCCCCAAATTAACACCTCAATATCCCACTGTGCATGCATCTCATCTCTGCTTCCATAAGCAAACTAAATTGCTTAGAAACACAGGAGATACTGCCATGCACAGTATTTGAATAATGCCTGTGTGTGCTTTCCAGTATATTGCCTCATTCATATACTGCTGAAAACTTGCAGAAACTTAATTGTCCCATTCCCAGAGGCCATATCCCTAGGGGAATATTAGCTTCAGCCAATATTAAAATGGATTGTAAATACATGCTTCTGTATGGTAACAGCATATAAAGAATGTTTTTCTAATTGGTCTTGTAAGAGAAGGAAGTAGGAAAAGCTGGAGCTAGCTACACAAGCCTAACATGAAAAAAAAATCAGACATATCAAAAAAATATCAGACATGCACTCTTTAACTACTACTTTATGGATTCATAACTTGTCTTACTCCAATTCTTCATGAGTTCAAGATCTTCCTCAGTCTCAGAACTGAGCATAGCCAATTAAAATAATCTAGTGAAGAAAGTAAACAGATAGACCCTAATGAGACAAAATTAACCTTTTGAACAAGGGAACCTTCTCCACCTACCAGAAGGTAGTCCTACCTCTGTAGACACTTAAATATCAAGTATTTAATACAGCCAGAAATATGCAAAATACTTCCACATTTTACTCTGAGCCAAGACTTGCCACCACAATCTCACATCTGTCCTTCCTTCCTCCTGCCCCTGCCCAGCCTCATTTCTTAGCTTTGCTCAAGCCGCATAAGACAGCTCTAATAACCAGTACTGATGTTCAAGCTGAAGAAAGAAAGAAAAAAAAAAAATCTGCTTTTTTCTGTACTGCTCCTTAAAACTTCATATTAAAGGTATGACATGCTCCTGTGACTAACAGGCAGTAGCTTCACGGAGCCAGCTCCAGGAATGTTCATACACTTGCTCTCAGGCTAACACATTGCCACAACTGAGTCCTGCATACTTCCCCGTCTCCTCAGCAATGTCATCCTTTCATGACTATTTTTCTCTCCCTCTTCACACCCTCTTGAAATAAGCTGGCACCTCCAACCACAGGCATTTCGCTAGAGAAAATTGTTTTATTGGATGCTTCTCTGCTTTTGTGTCAAATGAATTTACAAGCAGATGGGAGAAAAAGCTAACCAACAGATCCAAATAAATATTCTCATGTTTTTGCAAATACTAAGTGGCCCATTGATTTGAAAAGCTCCATCTTTTCAATTTATATTTTATATTTTTAAAAATGTCCTACTGAATGTCTTCAAGTAAGTCTTTGAATCTTAGAAAAAATGTATATAATACAAAAACTGTGATTTTACTAATACTCTATCCCACACAACACCTTCTACATACCCATACAGAATCATTACTCAGAAGCATAACATCAAAATCAGCTCTTTTCTTAAAGAAAACACTGGGTCTAATCAGAACTGTATTCTATAGGCACACACTCAAAAGAAAATCAGTGTAAGCTGAAAAAAGTATGCCAGTCCATGAAGTTAACTACATAAAAGAAAGTCATCTTCTACAACTCTGTTTTTAACATGTGAATTTGAGGAAAAGTGTGAAGAAAGGCAGGAAAATATCAGAATCACACTACATTCAGCATACTGTATGGAATTACCTCCTTGCAACTTCTCCATGAAGGGTATCTAAACAGTGCTTGATCCTGACCTGTTCTAAAAAAGTTTCTGAGGCTTTGTCTCATGCACTCACATGGCTCATCTACTCCCTGCTGTTTTAATGGACACAGCAGCAGATAACTTTTCATCAGGCCATCTTACATCTTCTTCTAGTCAAGATAAAGCACACGACATCACTACTAGCAGTGGTTTCTGTTGCCAGAAGCCAAGAAAATACTAAAACCAATTTGTCCATGAGGTATTCAGTCTGATAAAATACAGCCGTGCCTTTTCCATCACACCAATAATTTTGAACACTTTCCCTAGGAGGAGGGACAGAGAGGAACCACTTTCCAGCACTGCTCAGGCACTGATACCCTGATTCCCCACACATCATAGGCTGGCAAAGAGCCACATGCAAAGGAAACAGAAATATTTCAAAAGGTAATTTGATAGGATTTCCTTAACACTTTGTTGAAATTTTACGATGCTGCTTTTTGACAAACTTAGCAACAAACTTTCTTTGAAAGATCTGAAGCAGCATTTCACTAACTAGACATTTCCAAGAAAATAATAACAACCATTCAATCTTCCTTACTGGGTGTAAGAGTTTTTGAATCCTTGGCTTGACTTACTGCCATTCCATATCATGCCACTTCTCATATATAGTCTTCTAAATGTGCTGTCCTCAACTAAAAGTATAAGCAGCATAAAGAATTAAAAGCATTCTGTTAAAGATACATATAAGCATTTAACTCATTTATGTAATAAAAAATTTGAAGACCCCCTTCATGAGTGTGCCAGAAGCAGCAGATGGCTTTAGTTCTCTGGTTTCTCCTTCCATGTTCTAATTCCACTTTTTCTCCTAGCCACTGTCACTACTGCTGTTTCTCTTCCCCTTCTTTTTAGCCATCATAGATAAAACTCCAGCAAAATGTAGCTTGAACCTGACCTTGAACCCATTTCGCACTTTGTTGCATCCACAGACACATACTGACCCTTCCCCTGCTGTGAAGAACAGAAAGACATACTTTGTATGCTCCACCTGCAAGAGTAAGATGAGACATCTGGAAAGCAGGTAATTTCCAAGGGCTTGTTGTGAGCTGTGGAACTGTCTATGGTTACAGTGCAACATGTTCATGTGAGTACCCTGTAACAAGTGTAGAAGAAGCAACATGTCAACTCAATCATCCCTCTCAATCTATCACCTCTGAGGTTACAGAAGGAAGCCTCAGAGTGAAAAGGTAAGTACTTGGAGGTGGTCCCACCTTAAATAACAAAAAAAAATTAAGGCAATTATAAACTACCATTAGTTATCTGCCCTCTGCCTTTATCAGTGATAAGAACATCAGTATTGGATCACTGCACAATAGTGTACAAGACTGCAAATCCATTGGAACTGGATTGAAATGGGCCAATTTCACCAGGTATCCTTCACTGTCTCTGCAGGCTCCAGCACTGAACTGTGCACCTGGGCCAGTGCTTGCAAACAGGCACGGATGGTCCCTCATTGCTTAGTAACATGGTGCTATGATTGCCAAAGGAATAAAATCTAAATACTCTGAAGAGTTTTATCGTTTTATAATCCAGTTACCCCTGAACACACAAGCAGAAATACAAATCCCAGTGAAGCACAAAATCCCCGTAAGAATAACTTGCATTTAGTTGAGTAATACCTACAAGCCTCAGTCACCTCTGAAGAGGCTCCGAATTCACTGCAAAGTTTACAGCACACAGGAGAAAGAAAAAACTCTTAAAAGGAGAAAGAAAAAAATCCAGCAGAAAGGGGGAAGATAATGAGAATTAAATGTACATTGTAGAAAAATATGTACATGTAGAAAAATATGCTATTTAGTTGTCAACTACTCTAGACCTGTCCAGACTTTGAATACTAAATTTAAGTCTGCTCTTTGATTACCACCTCATCATAGAACACACAGAAAACTATATTCTTTCAATTTTCTACCATGAGAAGAAGAGAAATTAAAATCTTTTAAGCTTCTGAGAGAGTTGGCGTTGCTCAGCCTGGAGGAGAGAAGACTCCAGGCAGACCTTAAATCACCTCCCAGTGATCTTAAATGGGTCTACAAGAAAGCTGGAGAGGGAATTTTTACAAGACCATGTAGGGGTAGGCCAAGGGTAATGACTTTTAACTGAATGTTAGATATCAGAAAGAAATTGTCTACTGTGAGGGTGGTGAGACACTAAAACAGGTTGCCCAGAGAAGTTGTGGATGCTTCATCCCTGGAAGTGTTCAGGGCCAGGTTGGATGGGGCTTTGAGCAATCTGGTCTAGTGGAAGGAGTCCCTGCCTATGGCAGCAGGGTTGGAATGAGATGATCTTTAAGGTCCCTTCCAACACAAACTATCCTACAATTTCATTCAATTTGGAAACACAGAAGCAAAAAAAGATATTTCTGAACATGAACAAAACAACAGAAAAAGCCCCAGTGGTTTTCCCGGTTTGCTCAGATAAACTGGTACCCAGTCACCCAGCAGAAGTGACCAAAGTAATGAAGTCTCATCAAGATAAATCAGGCTTCATATGACAAATTTCAATGTTTTAAGAATAAAACTTGAAATCAGAAGAAAAAACCCACACATCTAGACAGAAGATATGGTGGTTTTCTGTTTTCTATTTAAAAAAAAAAAATTCTGAACCTACAAAACATTCTGGAGTAGAAAAGATACATATTTTTCTATTTTCTAATACATTATGTTTAAATTAAGTAAAATTAATAATACTAGCTTTTTCTGCAAGATTTATGCCACTACGCTTCACTGTTTTATATCCTTATGAGGTCAAATAAAACAGAGCCAGAAGAGTTGAGCTCTGGGAAAAGATTCAATTAAATTACTGGGATTCCTTGGAGACATAAGCAAATTTAGGCACTTAAAGTTGATCAAATCCAAGATAGCATTTTCATGGAAAGAACATGACAAATTCAACAGACATCCTCATAGATTTAAAAAACAAAACAAAACAAGAAGAACAACTAAAATCTACAAAGCTGAGTGGAAGTCTACCCAAAACAGAGACTGCCCAAAAGCCCACAGAGATGCTGTGTGAGAAAACGGGGCAGATTCACATCATATACAAGAACTCCCCATATACTCCCTTCCCACTTTAATCTAAATAGTGACCAGACTTACGAAGCATCCTTTCATCTCTGCTACCAGTTAGTTCCCAATTTCCTTGACATCTCTACAGAACATGATTCATGCTTGTCTAATATTTACTAGAGGACTGTGCTGGTGGAAAACAGTCACTCTCTTCCAAGACTAACGTTAGAAACAATCCTTGATCAGTTGTCAGTTAAAGCTATTGAAATCTCTCACAGATTGTTTGCTGCCTTTGACACTTCTCTTGCCATAACAAAAAGCACACATGCAACCAAACCCAAGCTTAAACACAGCAGACCAAAGCAAACACTTAGCTCAGTAAATTCTAACAAACCTCTGGCATAAAAACCGCCACTTTCCCCAACGTGCTTACCAGCTTAAAGCCTATTACAGTTTTCTAAACTGAAGTGGCACTGCCACCTTAAGACACAAGGCCAGCATTACAATTGCCACTATACCAGAGTAGTAAATAAGAAAATGTTTTTAAATCACCTTCACTTTCTGAATTTGTTTTTAAAAACTATATTCATATAAGAAAAATTCAAAAATATAACTGTACAAGTGATGCATTGCTTTAAGTCAGTTCTCATGTTATTAATACTTTTCTCAATTAAGTGGTTATTTAGTTACGCAACTTAGCTTAGGTTGAGCATTTTAACATTCAGTAAAAGGCATCACAGTGAATCAAGGTTCTCCATTCTCCATTCTGCCCACAGCAATCACAAAACTGCACAGCTTTTTGTAACCCTTAACTTTCTGCAACAGTGATAATACTTTTAGTATCTAGCCACAGTTACTGTGACATTTATATATGCAAGGACTTTTAAATACACACACTCAAAAAATTTAATCAAGTGACTGCACACTTAGTCTATTAATTGACAGAAAAGTCTTGTCAACCTAGCACAAACTTTGAATAATTTGAAGGACCCAAACCATCCTCTTATTTCATCTACAAATATGGTACTCCACTACTGTGTTGATGATATTCACACAAAAAAATTCTTCATCTTCAGACAAGATATAAATTAACTTTTAAAAAACTATTTCCACATTATGATATTGGAAGGAGCAATCCTACCTTTTGTAGAATATGCTTCAGCAATCATCCGTAACCGATACGGTGGCACTGCAGTTAACTGCAAGTCATCAACACCAACTCTGGCATATGTGTTCAGAGCTTCTTTGTAATCACCTTCCACATAGTTTAATTTGGCCATTATTAGGTTAGCTTCTTGTAGGAATTCTGGCTAAAAGGAAGATAAATAAGAAAGAGTTTTCCCTGAGAAAACACACTTAATTCCTTCTGATAATTATTAGGTATGTTTTCTGTCACCCACAGAATATTTCTTCTAACAGAGCAAAAAATGAACAAAATTCTGTCTTGTGTAATATTTGAGAAGTTTGAAGTAGGGGGGAATTCACAAAATCTCATTCCAGCAAGCTACTGAAAAGCATTACCAGTCATTTTAGATATTCACATACTTATCTACACGTGCACCAGAAACACCTCTCAGTTGGAAACCAACTTTGCCAGGTGATAAAACTATTTAAAGGCAGCTTATCATGACAACCCCACCAATGATCTTTTTTTCTAATACCACAGGCACAGTTGAAAATAACACAGCATCAAAACTTAATGATATATGTGCCACAGCCTACATATTTAATTCACACAATTTCAAAGTATCAGGGCAGAATAAATGTCTTGAAAAAAAGAATTAATGAAAGACTAAAGAAAGAAAAGAAAGATAAATTAATACTTCCAGAAACCACAGGAAACAAAATGCGATAGATGACTGTAAAACAAGCTTCTTTTGATCTCTTGAAAGATGGATGTTGAGTATGGAAGAGGTAAGCCGATGTAGTAGCTACAACAATATTTAAGTAAAAGAAGGGTCACAATGTTTATGAACATCAAAAGGTTCTGACAGAAGATGTTCTCTTGTATTAACTTCACTTTCTGCACCTGCAAATATAATTTAAGGAACCTTTCCTCAATACTCCATTCAATTTCAACTTTTCTAGTTCTTGCTTAGGCCAACTTCCATACCTTGAGATTCCCCCTGTCAAGCGCTGCCGTGAGATGTTTCCTGACCTCAGTCAGCTTTGGCTGGGGGCCCCGTGGACTGTTACTGTGTTTAAGAGTATTTTCCTTCAAAAATTGTTCTAGTTTGGACTCCCCAAGTAGAAGCTCTGCCATGTCATCTGTAAAGAAAACCAAACACAGGAAGTATGAGAAATCATTTTATTTCACTAACATTTCAGTGGAGGAAGCCATTGCCTGAATTTTAAATACAAACTAACCAAAACAAACACAGCATTAAGTACTCAGGTTTATCACATTATGTGGTACTTTGTTTTACTTTTCAGTTTATCTTTTCCCTGCCTGATGCACTGTAGAATTAAGTCTCCTGTGTTCTAAGATATAACGAATTAATACATTAACCTGAAGTAGGTATTCTCCCCTTCCTCCTTAAAAATCAGCACTTGATTCCAAAGCTTTATGTAGCTTTCTGAACAGGACGAGATACATTTATGATACTCAGTTTACCAAAAAAACTGGTTTCAAATATCAATACTGATATTGGATTAATTTATTTGTTTGAAGGTAAATGTCCCTCATAATGTCCTTGATTACCATTCATTTCTTGTCTGTAGATCTCACTCACACCTTGTTAAGGCTCCAGCCACCCCAAGTCTTCAGTATGATAGTTAATTGCTCATCACTCTCCCTGTTTCTTAGGCTTACCACCACTGGCAGACCTGAAGGTAGAACGCAATACCAGGCTGCACCCAGCACACTTCCGAAATTCAAGAAACCAGTAATGTTCTACCTCGCCCTTATCCAGGACCAGTATGCTTCTTTTACTGAAACGTGTTGAGTTTTTCCTCTAATGAGAAGAGTGTTGTAGAAGTCATCACCTCACTATCTGGCACTTGAAAAGTCATGTCTTGCAAACAATGTCTGAATATGTAATACATATATGTAATAACAATAAATAAAATAGATTTTTAAAAAGGGAAAAGGCAAAAAGGTAACAGTCAGAAAACTGCTCACCACCTTTAACACTGTCCTTAAAAGTTATGGAAAGGGACATAAAGACCAGAGCATGCCAAAGTCAGTGTTATAGTAGAGGAAGAGCTTTCCCTCAGGAAATATATCTATGTATTTCAGGAAGTATAAATACATCAGAATTATCTTTTAATTATAATACATTTCAGTACAATGCCATTCTACAGTAAGCTAAAAGGACTGTAGTAAGCTGTAAGCTACTGTTCTGTAAGATGTCCTATCAAGTAGAAGGACAGAAACCTACAATTTTTTCCTTAAAACTTCCAGCTAACTGCTAATTCATAAACCACAATTTCTTCAAGAGAAAGTTTAAGAGACCAGACAAATAGTAAAAGCATCAAAGGAGCACTTACTTTTCCATTTACATTTTTTATATGATGCGCTGGGAAAGACATCCATAATAAACTCAACACTTATTTGTTCTCAGCTACCATTCACTCACGTCCTACTGTTCAAGCACTACTGCAGAAGGGAAAGTTCTCAGCATCCAGACGCTCCACTGCCTTGCAGCAGCAGCAGCCACCAGCTCCAACAGTCACGGTCAGCTGCATTCCCCTAGGAAAGGGCCCAAGCCAGGAATCCCAGATTGCCTCCCACCCCAGCCACAGATCTGGACTCAGGCAGTCTCAGAGCCTGTCTGAAGACTGGGCTGAGGTTGGCCAAAGGCAAACAAGTACACTTTGCCCTCTGGAGAACAGCACACTACTCATCTGTAAATTGTACAACTGCCATTTTTCATTTCATAGGCTCTCAAGGCTCCTATCGTTTGAAGTTTATTCTGATATACCTGAAATTTTAAATCCTCTGATGAAATAAAAGTCAAGAAGGACCCAGTTTATTATCATACATTCACAATGTTATCAGCATAATACCAAGATTTTTAAAGCAATTTACACTAGTTTGGTTACTCTTTCATTTCAGTCTGGTTTATTTTTCAAAATGAAAAATATATTTCAAGGTACTAAGTGAAGAAAAGGAAATAAAAAACATACTTCAGCATTAGGGAAGGCACAGGATTATACACAGTTTTGAGCACTTCCACAGATTACAAAACCCCTCCCGATGACCTTGTACAACATTTGACGGTTCTATTTCTGAAAATTTTTCGCTTGTTACCCACTCAACATTTCCCTTGTCGCAATTTTTGACCATTGATTCTGACCACTGTCTCCACTTCATCCATACAGTCACTTCTCATCAAAAGCTATCTAGTTCGTTTGTCCTCGATACACCCATGTCGACTGATCCCAGTCACCTCCTTAGCCTTCCAACCAGTTTCCAGGACATACTTCCTAATCTTCTCAGGGCCTAAGGTTAGGTTCATCAACCTGCAGTCCCTGGACCCTCCTTTTTGACCTTCTTTCAAATGGCCGTATGTGCCTTTTTCCAGTCACCAAGAATCACCCTCCATTCAAAAGGACCTTCAAAAAGCTGTGTCCATGCAATGGCATTGGCCAGGTCTTTCACACTCTGACACAACCCACCTGGCTATCAGATACTTGCATTACACTCTGCACAACACAGCAATCCTCTGTCAGGGCAGAACATTTCACTTCATGAGACTTTTCCTTTAAATAGTTATTTTCCATCAATATCAATGTATTTTATGCAAGCTCTGACACATACACTAAAAAGCACAAATGGTACAGACAATTGTCATTTTCTGCAATGAAGCAAATTTTAAAAAAAACCCTAATGTGCTTAAGTGATATTTTTTTCATTTTTAAAGATACTCAGCATCTATTTTGTTGCAATTTATTTTCTGCATATTCTTTCTTTTCCTTCAAATGCAAATCTTAGCATAATTGATAAAAATCAACAGCTTGTGTAGTTTGAGTTTTAAACTGCAAACTGAACAAGAAATTAAACTGACACAATCTAAACATGATATTTCAACCGAAACCTCCTTTGTAACAGACGTACTCCAAATGCCGTATTTCATTACCACAGCCACAGTATTATTATAATCAAATAGTAAAGTCAGATATTATGACCAACATTACCCTGCTCAAAGATAGCTTCAGTGTAACATTCCGTAGGGCTGCACTTTCTGCAACTATTCCACCTCTTTGGAAACTGAAGAGTTTAAACTGCATGCTTAGAAAAGACAGTTGATTTTGTACACCAATTCAAGGCAGGTTAGTTTGCTGCAAGGAGTGTGAAGGCTCTCAGAGATAAGAGGCCCACTCCAAACTTATAAAACTGTACTTCACTGAATGCAATTATTTGCCTTGCAAAGACTAGGTCACTGGGTCCTTTCAGGACAGGTATTTTACTCATAATATCCAGAAGACTCCAGAGTGTGTTCTGACTATACAATTTTTGTTTATGAGCCTCTTTAAAAAGATGGTTAAAAAATAGGAGTGGACCTTGAAAATAATACTTGAGGTCAGCATGGTAATGTCCCATTTGGGAGAAGAACAAAGAAGATTAATTTTGCTAATAGTATTTTAAAAGCTAAGTGGTGACTTGAAAAAGGGTGAAGATATGTCAGACTGGTTACTCCATGTTTTAAGAGATGTGCAAGTTGATACTTTCTCTCTGATCTGTACTCCTCAAAACCAAAGTATTTCATTTAACAAGTAACATTCCTCTTTCCTTTTATTCAGTTTAATGCTTCACTGAGCAAGCTCCATTTCCAAAGAAGGTTGAGGAAATAAGCCTGTCAAACAGAGCAAGGAATCTAAATGACACTCTAAAACAAGTGCTTTGGTTCAGGAGCTGAAATACCATCAAGGCTGTTTACAATGAAAAGAGTGAGTTCTGCCATTTACATTCTTTAACACTTCAAATAGCAAAACTTCAAGAGAAGAAGAAAGTATCACATGTACCTTTCCCTCTCATTTGCATCCCTTCAAGTAGGTCTCAAAAATTCTTCTGGCCACACTCCTGTAGCAAGTATTTCTTTTATTAAGTTAAATACAGTAGATCTATATTTATGGAGAGAGAGCTAAGAACAACTGTACTGTGCATCAGCTGCCAGATATGTTTTGTTTATATAAATTGCAAAATTGTCAAGGAAGCATGTGAAACAACTAGTTTGGATTCTTGTAACAGATTAGCTGAAGAACAGGTCAGACACCAAAGAAAAAGAAAATAAACCTTGTACTGCTAGGTGTGAAAACGCATACCCTGAGGCATGATGATTTGTAAAACAAAGTGCTGAAATAATTTCTGTTACTAATGGGGAAAAGAATCACCTCGCCTGTAACCAAACAACAGCACTGGCACATGCCAAAGCAAAGTGTAGCCATAGCAGCTGCACCACAGAAAGAGGAAAACCAGCTTTAGAAGACTCAATTCTCATCCATTTGTGGGGCCACAACAGAACAAGACACGGACAGACACAGATCTAGCACTCTGCAGAAAGTATGTAAGACTATTCCTCTCTTGTACACAGTGGAACTTCTCTCTTACTGAGCAAAGTAAGGGAAGAAAAACAAGAAGCCACCACTGGAAAATTTAATTTTTTCTCTCTCTCCCTTCCCTCTCTCATCCTCCCCCCTTCACCCTAAGGTAAGTTTCTCCTCTCTGATAATGACTTGAAAACTTCAGAAGCTTGATGTTTCTAAAGACAGGACACAATCAAGAAAAAAGCCTTAAGTTCAAGCTGGCACATAGTCTGAAACTATCCAGAGACGGTAAGATGAAAATCAAAGATGTCTATAGGACCCAGATATTTTGTTTCCATCATTGCAGCAAGTTAGAGAAGCTAATGATCCACGCACTAGCTAGAGACAGTCACAGTGCAGCAACATGTATTGCCCATACCTCCCCTGAGAGGAAAGGTGGGAGAGGACAAAACAGCAGCTACAACTTATACACACATCTGACTAGGCAGCAAAACAAAAGCTGTTCTTCTAGGTCATTCATACACAGCACAACTCACCCTTCCCTGTACCACTGCTGTAGGTCATGAGACACAGCACCACTAGAGAAAGAGTTACTGTCAGACTGGCTTTCATCACACAAGTGCGGCACTGGTGCAGCTGCTGATGACTAACACTTGAACACAACAGGTCACAGACTGCAAACTATAAAAGCCACTGCAAAGCAGAATTTTCTTATTTATTGAGTCACTCATGTGCCAAGTCAGTCAGTCAGGGCCAGACACTGGCAACAAACTTCTAAATCAAATTATTACTGAGCGAGTATTTTATTAACAAAGCATTGGCTTCAGGCGTGTCAACCATTCTGTGCCAGTAAGAACAACCAGTGGTGCTTATAACAAAATTCCAATTACGCAGACATTTCTGAAGGAAACCATTTCTGAAATTATAGCTCTAGCAGAGTTTTTCATCAGTTATAGCTATCCCTTAAGACATGAAATAATGTAAGTACTGTTTGAGAAGAAATTGCTTTTCTTTTTCTTCTAGCACAGTATGAGTGATCTAGATTATATTCTTCTGAGACGCTTTTAAGAGATAGAATTAAACTCTGTCAAGTTGATACCTTGAAGTCTAATGTTCTTTCAGCCAGTATAAATAGATGCTTCAGAAGAAAACCTGTTCGAAAACAGTTTCAGTACCATGAAAACCAGTATCTCACTTTCAGAAAATTGAAACAGTTATGCTTCAATATAAAATTATTGATTAAAGGAAAGACTCCCTCTTATCTATTTCTCTGCTGAATAGTTCATCAACAATTACTTGGCAGAGTTAGAGGGTATTTGATTACTTATCTCACAACTGCATTGCAGAACCATTTCCTAACTGGAGAAGAACAGCCTAACTTACTGTTTCTGCAACACCACAGTACCACTGAAATAATCCACCTAACTAACAGAATGTCCTCTGTTTATAATCAAAGACAACTCTGAGTACCTTGGAACTCCAAGACAAACTCAAGGATGCTTTAGGTGAAATGCCCATTTCTCTTAGAACTGAAAGCAAAAACAAAAAACCCAGACACTTCATGTAAGCTGCTTTCATTCAGCTTAGAGAAAGCTTAGACACGTGTACAAAACGGCTTGAGAAGAACCTTGTGCAGACATGGCAATCCCTCTTTGCAATATGGATCAATATAAATCATCTTCAAAATGAGAATACAGGCTGGCAAAAATAGGGAGTAGGAAAAAAACCACTCATGATGACGTGTCTGTAGAATAGTGTCTAAAAATATAATGAAAGCTGCTTTGCTACTTTATTTTTAATATCTGTTTTTTGAAGCAAATTCTTTACCACAATATCAGGATCTGAAGCAGTTACTTGCAGAAAAACAGAATTAAAATAAAGGATTAATCTTAATTTATCCTTGGTCAAGACTGATGAATGCTTATAACTATATATATAAAATACTTATAATACTAATACTTACTTTGGTTAAACCATGGTCCATCTTGAATCATCCACTGAATCACATGCTAAAATGCAAAATAGTCATCTTTCTGATGAGCAGTACCACAACCTCCAGGCATTTGCTGAAGAACCCAGGACTTGTTAGCAGGCTGGGTCAGAAGAATATCTAGCTCTAAATTCCTTTCTAAAAGTAAGGTTAGTGAGAAGGAGAGAGAAAGAAAGAATGGCAACATTGCATACAGCTGAAAAAAAAAAAACCCAAACAGAGTTGAACACAGATTAGGAGCTCTGTCTCTTGGCTTCAGAATTCATTCCAAGAAATTACTTTAAAAGTTTATTCAGTTCCAGAGTACACCAAGGTATGTTCACTGTGAATGACGGCGTGGTCTCAGTAGAACTGATGAACCTGCTTACTACCTGTTGTTTTGTAGGGCACCAAATAACTGCTTTGTTAAAGTATCACTTTTCCTGTGTTGTTTCAACTGTCTCACCTAAAAATCAAAGCAAAACACTAAAGCTTGTCTAGATCATGACTACTATATATGCAGTTTCTCAAGTGTTCCTAATATTAATGCAGAAAAAGTAATTCTTTTAAAGGATCTGATAAATTTTTTTCAGTGTATTTTTAACATCAGAAGGAAATACTTGAAAGGTGCAATGTAAACACATCCTTGGATAACAATTGCTATCACAACTATGGCAACAACTATCAACAACCCTGCTCCTGCTATCAAGTTTCCATGCACCAGATATTTCTCTGCAATTAAACATCCCTATCATGCTGCTGTGGTACACTGGCAAGAATACACATGAGCCTGTGCTAACAACGATAGTTACATGTTATTTATGGAGCCTTCTTCAACAGCTCAACATCTAAAGCAAGAAAGAGTAAAGAGAAAACCACTGTTTCCTCCTTATATGACAAATTGCATAGATTAAAAGAAATATTTTTAGTATTTCATTTCCCTTTCCTCTGAATTACACAGCTGCAAGAAAAAAAATAGGATAAAATCTCCTACCACAATGATTTAAGCAAAGAGGCTCAACCTCAGACTCAAGCCCTGAGGATCTGAATTTGAATAGGATGTATTCTGGAATAGGAAATACAGAATCTGACTTGCCAAACAAACTTTAATCCTTCCTTGTAAGCAAGCAGATGAATCTAGAAGCATGTTACATGATAGGTTGTATCACTTCATTCACTCTTCACCAAAATCTTTAGTATTTCAGGTAACATTATTCAGACTCTTAAAAAGCACAACTGTCCAAATGCATTCAAGTCTAAAGATCATGGTTATCATCAGCTCCAAATGAAGACACTACATGAGGTGAGATCAATCAGATGAAGCATGGAGCTGTAAGAACAAAAGACACTGCTGCTTCACCTGCTCTGTACTGGAGTCCAGAAAAAAAAGAAATAAAAAACTCAAGTCTTAACCCAGGGCTAAAAATACAAGGGGTAAAGAGGAGAAGTATGAGATTTCCAGTATCCCAATGGGACCATACACTGACGTGCAGAATCCCAGGAAGTCGAGACTTGCTTTATAAACTCTCTTCTGGTGCTTCAAGCCTTCCCAGAGGGAAACTAGCCTGGGAGTGAGAAAGGAAACCATTCCTACTCAATCCCTGAAACTCTTACTCTCTCTAAAGGTAAAACAGAAGGCTCAGAGTACCTGAAGAGCTGCATTCTGCAGTATTTTATGATGATTTTCTCCTCAGACTTCCTATGACATGTTGGAAATATCATTATGCTTAAATATAAAAAAAACCAAGCTAAGGAATTTTATCCAGGAGTGGGATGTAGCAAGAAGGATCCCAAAGGGGTCAACTGCTATCCATAGTACCTAGACAAAAATTTCAGAGTGAGGTTTCCGTAAAACAGCTGAAAGCAACAAAAAATCTTATAATGTCGCACAGAATATTTACTAAGAAGGCCATTTTGAAATTGAGCTTTCTTCCAGAAGAGGATCTGGAAATCCTGGATCCAGAACTGATTTCATATTCATCCGGTAGAACATGCATGAAACACATGTTTTTTACCCAGAAACAAGCTGACCATACTCCTAAAGCAAAGATATTTTCCTTGTTCACAGTGTATGTGACAGTAAGAGCATTGGCTTGAAAAGGAATATAAGTACAAGTCTCCAAGTACTCACTCAACTTTGTGCTCAACACTCAGTAACTCTGGACCAGAAGCTACTTAAATTTAAATGAATGCCAAAACCAATCTTAGGTTTCTACAAGATTTACATTAAAGACAAGAAAAACAATATATAGATATACAGATGCCACTCGTGATTCCATCACTGACTTCTAAGTAGCAAGAATTCACAGCATCAGAGGATGGTTGAGATTGGAAGGGACCTCTGGAGATCATCTAGGCCAACACCCTGCTCCAAGGAAGATCAACTAGTGCAGGTTGCCCAGGATCTCATCCAGCCAGGTCTCTGGGAACACTAGAAAACTATGTGGAGAACACGTGCAGATCAACAGGCACTACTGCAGAGAGGCTGCAGGCTGATGCACGATACACACGTAAAACCAGAAGCAGAAAATACAGAGTCAGCTGTTCAAATAAATTAAATTTTACTTACTAACACCTTTAATTATACATAGTCATTCACTCCTCTGCCTCTTAAGTACACAGAAGGCATGGCACCTTTTTACTGTGCAGTTGTGCAGTATCTACACAATTTTCCTGCTTGACAGCCAAAACTTGCTTTGAAGAAAAATATTATAGGCTTCCCAAACTATTTATATATAGGCAAATTTACTTTCAAAGCATCACTACTACTGAAATTTATTTTATGATGGCACATATTAAAAAGAACAGAAAACTGTTTCAAACTACTTTTTTGAGGTTTTTTAACATTCAAGCTCCCATATTTTCTGAAATTTTAAGGCCATCAGAACAGTAAATATTCAAGCCAGGGCAGTCACGATGTTTTATCTAGAATATTGATAAGCTTACAATTGAATAAAACTTTGCCCATTCAGTCAAATGAAATGCAAAACCAAGAAAGAAGAATTCATGTCATACCCAAGACTGTGAAACACGAAGTTTGGGAAACAGGACCACCATCATCTTTGAGTGATTAATTGGGAACAATTCTAGCAACCACACTGAGGAAGAATGATCCAAATTTAGCTGCTTCCCATCTACGTTTTGTTTAGATTATAAAGATCAAAGAATGATTGGGAAAACAGGAAAAGCACATGCTTTGATAGCTAGTAATTCATTCCAATTTTGCTTCTTGCCATGATTTATTTCTCAAAGGACAAAACCATTTTCCTATTGCAACTAACAACAACAACAAAAATACTAGAGATTTTTTAGATGGAAGTAAAAACCCACCCATGTCATATGGACAATGGGTCTTGTCCACTCTCTCTCTACCAAACAGCTATACTGCAGAACAGTGCAAATTTGAGAGATGATGACAATGGAATCCAACTTTTGTTTTCCCAAAAAGATAAAGAAAATGATTGACAAAAAAGAAAATCACTGATTAATTGCCAGTTCAGAAGAGAAACATTTTTCATTTCTGGGGTGATCCAAAGCTCAGATCAAAGCATATAGTTAAGTCTCTGTTCCCCAGAAGATAAGATCTTGCAGTTCTCTACCATTTCCAATCTCCTCCTCTTCCCTCTCTAGATTCATCTGAGAAGATGCAAGTAAATTCTTGAAAGACAAGACATCTGTCTATCTCAGAGACAACTGTCTCAGGCACATAACTTTGTGTTAAGACAAAAAGTACCTTTTGGCAACTTTGTTGGTTAGTGCTTTGTGGGGAGTTGGGGTTTTTGTGGTGTCTTTTTTGTTTGGTTTGTTTTGTTTTTATTGTACCAGCTGTTCTAAAAGCAACAGGTCCCTATTCTGCCTTTCCTTAAATCCAGCTCTAACGCAATCCCATTAGAGCCTTGACTAATGTACAGCATTTTCTTTCCATTAAGACACTGCAATTAAATAGTAAAAAGAAAAACAGACTGTAGCTGCAAGCTAAGCCCACGCAAATCTGAGTTTGAGATAAGGCACACTTAAAAGATGAGCTACAACTTGTTCAAATAACTAACTGCAGAAAAATATGGGAGGGCCTGGAAGCTGTTGGCATTTTCATATCTTGGTTGCCTTTGCGAAAGTTTTATGGAGATAAACCAAGTTTTTGGTCTCATATGAGCTGCACTCAAGATTCCTCTAGAGACAAAAGGGACTTCCCACCCACTTTTTGTTAAAGAAGCACAGTTTACAACTCCAGATAATATGAGATTATAGTAGAGGATTTCTGTTTATGCATACAAATTCTGAGTGGAATCATACCAATCACATACAGGTCATCAGTGGGGTGGGAACTTGCAGAAACTCATGCAACACCTCCTGAAGCAATTCCTGAGCAGCTGGTAATATCGCTGATCAAAGCAACCACTAAAAACTGCCTCTATGCATTTTGCCACACATTTGCTGACACCAGAAAAATGCCCAGACTCAGCGCTCTCCCTCCACAGAGCCGAGGAGCAGAGATCAAATACTCTCATTATTAAAGGTTTGGCTACCCACATCGCACTATCAGCCAAACATCCTCACTTCCTCCAATTTATCTCAGCATCCTGCCACATTGCCTTTTACAAAGTTATTGTCTTCAGTCACTCCTTATCAGCTCAGAAATTAAAGCATTGAGTGCAGAGAAAATGGTGAAGAATGGAACCATGAAATTCTAAGATTATACTCTTAAAAAGACAGATTCGTGGTGAGAAGGAATGGCCCAGATTTGGCAGGGAAGGACAATGGTCCATATTTGGTACAGTTAAGGAACTTCTGTCCCCTTCTTTACTACTATGCAAATCAAACTCAAACAAAAGTGCTATCAGTGATCCTGAGTTTATGCTAATGAACTTACCTCCCTATAGAAAAATTAATGCTAACCTTTAACACTTGAAGTTAGTTTAAAGGAAGCTAGAGCAGCTATAATACAGACATATATCAGTATCTATTCACTGATATATTTGGCTACCATTCTTCTTGTCACTTTTAAACAAGGCAAAAGTGCAACCAACTCAACATTAATATACGAGACATCCAATTTCTAAAATAATGACATTCACAATATATGGAAGTATCCTTTTAAATGTAAGCACTCATAAATTCCAGATATCCACAAGTACTTAGTTTGTTCCACGAAGACCAAGTACATGCTTCCTCACAGTTCCCCTCACCTTTGCCCTTCACTGGCTGCTGCTACTGTTCATTTCCCACCAGCTCTTACACTACCCAGACCTTGTGGGAGGCAAATCAGCTTGGCAAGCCAGCAGACACTGCAGGCCCCAGAACAAGAAGCACAGAGTTTTCTGCTTGCCGAGAACAGTAATTCCCACCTCTGGTGTTCATGAACACAAGGGAGAGGCCAGGAACACACAACCAGGAAAATCTGCATAGAGAAGTAGCAGCTTGAGTAAAGGCAAGAAGAAAGAACTCCTCCATGTAATAGCAGCAAGGCGTTAGACCAGCTTGGTTACTTGTGAAATCACACGCTAGCATTTTCTATTCCAGATGACAAGTCAGCTGGAGTACAAGCAGACGATTTGCATCATCACTTACACTGTTCTAACACCCCTGGCTATATGAAGAAACAAAGCTGTCAGTCAAAGATAAGACAACACACCTAGGTACCATCATCACCTTTGGTCTTCATTCAGAAAAATGTGTGTCCTTAGTAAGCTTGTTCTGTAAATATGATAGTGAATGCAATAGGAGGAAAACAAAAAATATAACAAATGAAGAGAGTGCTTCATCTCTACTTTCGTGGACATGCAAAAAATACATGTCACATGGTCTGCAAACTTTTCTGGTAGAGATGTCAATCTCTTAGGAAGGCTTTGCATACATAGATCACACTACGAATTGTATGTATAAAAACAAACAAATTTGGTAAACACCTTCTAAGTAGGGCATGAGTCCTAAGAGGTTTAGAAATCCCTTGTTTACTCTGAGGATAAGCTTTAACCATACATCTAAGGTCTTGTATTTCACAAGGCTGCAAAACAGATGAAAACTGGTAAGATGTTTCTATTTTTAGGTCCTACTTATATCAAGATAAGGAAGCAGCACAGATGATGATGAACAAAATTAGACATGTAAAATAATTAATAATCCTTTGGTTTTGCTATTCTGCTCCTAAATCCTCTCTGTTTCATTATTCTGCCAGGTCAAATGTGAGGAAAGATGTAACAGGAAACTACAGAAATAAGGTGTTGAGAGGAAAGGCAGTTGGAGAAGAGATCACACACAGACCAAAACAAACAATGGGATAGCAAAAGTAGTAAGAAATTCACCTGGTAAAAAAACCAGCGTGTTACAAAGTTGGTGTATTTCCATCAGCAAACTTGATACCTGCAGGTAATGTTCTATTTTCATGGCAATGTCACGATGCTCTTGGTAGCATATAGATCCATGAACTTCCTGGGCATGCATTCTCTCCCCACAGTAATGCAATATTTCACAGTGGCTAAGGTTTCTACAGAACATCTTTCTACCTCATTTGAACGATAAAAATTTGCCTCCTCAGTGCTTTTCCAGACAGAGCCATACATCTCACTGAACTTGAACAAGGTCACGTTCCAATTCCAGCAACAACGAATGGCCGGAAACACCCGTGGAAATTAATGGATCCTTTATTTTATCCATTCAGCTTGCTACTGAACCGATCTAAGGTTTCCTCACTGCGTTTCCAAAGGAAGGAAAGAAAACATGAGAACACTGATGTTCTGAAAATGCTCTGAAGAGACACAACTTTCATACTTAAGTCTATTGTAGATGCTTCCTATGAGACGCTACTGTTTCATCAAAAACATATGATGGCCTTGCAATCAGCTTTGCAATGGGATAGCTAGCTTACAAAATTATCATTCAACTATCACAAAATTCCAGATACCCTGAGAGTACCAATCTCTAAAGCTATGAGTGACACAATATTTTCAATAAAGCTGTTGCAGAGAGGTTTCAAAACACAATACTCAAAATCCCTAAAATTTCAATAAAATTCGAGTCATCTGTATGACCAACATATCAAGATAAACTTACTGAAAAAAAACACATGCCTTATTTTCAATATTTGAGAAGAGCTACTTTACAGATTTCTTTAAAAAACAGAAGTTTTAAATGAAAACAAAAAGGGGATTTCAATTATATGTGACCATTAGCATCAAAGTACTGCAGTCATCACTAATTATTTTGGGGACCACTATACTCAACTGTGATCTTTGAGAAAATCTCTTATGAAATGTTGCATTTCATATGAAACTGTGGTTTTGATGCCAACCAAATTTTCCAAGACAAAGTTGTATATAATTCTCCTACAGATTAAGGCCCTTATTAAAGTAGCTCATTCAGACTGGCTTAAAATATAAAAGAATCATATAATTAATTTTTCTCAGTTCTGGGGGCACTTTAAAATACACTCATTAATTTCAGATATTCAACATTTTCTATTTTCCAATATTCTGTGAACAAGTTAATTTTGTACTCAAAGCATTCACTAACTCTTCTGACCATGATTCACCACCATGCTGCTCATTTGCAATGGTAGACAAAATTCAACAAACAATCAAAATTTCTTGAGATAATTTTCTTAGAAAGAAACTTTTTAAGTTAGTTAAACCAGCTGGGAACACTCACAAAATTTCATTAGTGAAAACTGCTCTAAGATTTTATTTCTAACAGCTTGGGGTTTTTCTCAGTTCCATTTGAGGAGTGATATGGAGGATGTAAACATTTGAGGATGGCACCTTTCTTGCAACCAGACAGGCTACAGACTAGCCAAGGACTGCATCTTTGTGACCTTCAGGGCAGCATGATGATTTCTATGCCAGCTGCTACAGTTTTTGAAAATCCTGCTGTACTGGTTATAACCAGCAAGGTGCTGGCAGCAGAGGGGCTGCAGGAGTAGCTCCTGTGGGAAAACGCCAGGGATCGCCCTGTCCCAGGCCCAGCTGGCTCCAAAAGAACCAGAGCAAGACCCAGCTGTGGCAAAGCTGACAGCACCTCTGGGAAAGCGTATTTAAGAAAGGGAAGAAAATGCCACAAAACGGAGAGCCTCTGCCAGAGCAGACTTTTCTTGCTGAAGGGCTGCTCTCAGTGCAGAACCCATGCCAGAGCAGAGGAAAAATGAGAAGGAAGAAGCAGCAGATAGTACCTCGCACCAGCTGTGACCCCTCTGCCCCCAGCACCACATGGGGAGGGGCACCGGCGTCTGGGGCCAGGAGTGAAGTTCAGCCCGGGAGAGGGGGGAGGAAAAGTGGTACTTTCATGTCTGTGTGTTTTAGTATCTGACTCCGCTTAAACTGTCAACAAAATAAATTCATTTACCCCAAGTCAAGCCTGTTCTGCCCAGAAGAGTAATTAATAAGTGATCTCCCTGTCTTTACTTGAAGCTACAGTCTTATCCTATCTTCTGTCCCAGCTCATCTAAGGAAGGGGAGAGACTGAGCAGCTGGGTGGGCATGTGCTGTTAGGCTATTGCACCAACCAGCACTTAACAGTTTTAACCCAATATTTTAGCAGAATGCTGATGAAGCAAGAGTTCAAACCAAGATTTGTGTTACATGGCATGAATCTCATTACTGCTGTTGAGTCCTGGTTCTGAAGTAGAGAAATATAATACAAACAGGCTAAGTGCCTAACAAATCCGAGTCAGGTTAAACACCCTTCTTTCATCCATCCATCTATCCATTCATCTATTTATCCTTTGTGAAAGGCAATGCAAGTCACAGGCTTGCAAAGAACACACATTTTCTATGATCAAATTGTGACTATTAGATACAGAATAGCAAAAGCAGTGACCAATTCATCAATATTTCTCTTCTCTCTTTTTCTTAAAGCTCAGCAAGTTCAGAAAGCCTTTCAAATGCAGTCCATCAGATACCAAAACTTGTTCTAGAGTCATTTTTATGCATCCAAGATCTTACCTAAACTGTCATTTCTATCTGATCCATTATCAGGTTTTATACGCAGACTCCTACTTCTATGAGGGAGTAGATAGGATCCACCAGGAGAACAGAATAAACAATTCAATAATCAAGTCCATTCAAAATACTGCACCTCTCAAGTGCTGCGTTTCTTCAGAAATGCCTGCTGTTGCCTTATGCATCCACACAGGCCTTCGTCCTGGGAGCGGTCATCGCTGTTTCTTCCTTCATTTAATCTGGGCTGCAAGCTTCAAGGAATGGGAACTTCCTAACAGGAAATTCCGCATCAATGCAAGATAGCCCAAATAATAACCCGGGCCATTAAAAGTTTCTGTCAAGTTGTCTAATCCCCAATTCCAAAACGGAGGTCTAATTGAGTCCTGGTAAAATAACCATCTATTCTTTTTAAATAGTGCAAGACTGAAGGGGTTACAAGAGGGTTCCCCCAATGGATGCATTGCTCAAAGAGCAAGAAACACTATTCCTAGCAATGTTGATATCCTCAGTGAAAATGCTCCAGCATTTAAGAGCTGGAGCCAATTCCCTACACACCAATACATGGACAGAATGAAGATCTTCTTCCCTTTTCCTCTGCCCCATGCTTTTAAATCATTCCTATGACATATCGTTACACATTCAGCCAAAAACCAGATCTTTTGCTATCCATTTCCAAGTCAATTTGTAAAACTGAACATCACTACAGCAGGATACCGTAAAATTCAGAATACTTTTTCTTCAGTTAATTGCTTCAGATTAAGTAAAAACAAAGATATGCATCAGAGCACCATTCAGTTCACATCTCTCTTTATGGGTGGAACAGAAGCACTGCCTCTCCTCAGTAGTCTCATTAGTTGATAACCTTGGCCTGCAACCTGTTAGGTACACCCGGATCTGGAACACAAACTTCCTGTTTTAGACACCCTCAACAGCAGGTGAAGGTATTTCAATAAATAAATTACTCTCTTCCTGTGTTACTCCAATACAAAAGAGTCCCATATGATCACTTAGCTTACTGTTTATGTTCTCAGTTAGCTAGACTTGGAAGCCATGTACATTGATTTAATCATTCATATGCTGTCAAAATAGGATACTTTGCCATGTGTTAAAGATCAGAAGATGCTTCAGTAATTTGTATTTTGACTGGTACAGAATATAGAAGATACCTTAATAGGAAAACCACTGAAGTGTAAAGTTCTGCATCATCTTCTCTGATGTGTTTCAGTTAGGCAAAAAGTACATAGGTTAGAGAAATTTAAGTACAACTGTCAATAACATCTCCTGCCTAGCTCTCCCTGCCCGTCTGAAATACCTTAGTACATCTTGAAACTATGAAGATTGTGCTCCCCAACTAGAGCCAAAAGCCATTTGCCTTTGCTTGATCTCTAACAAGTTCATAGTCTATAACTCAATGATGCATGTCCTGAAACTAAACATAACACCTTCCACCTTTTCACTCCTGTTTATTTTTAGTTAGTGCAACACCAGTGTTCGGATCATCACCCAGTTGTTCTAATGCCAATGCATGTAAGGTTATCTACTATCAACCTTTCATTCTTAAAATTCTCTCTCCCTCTCCTTTGAGTCAGGCTTTTCCTCTTTTATTTGTATTTCTGTACAGCTGAATCATGCAGTTTTCTTCCCCATCTGAATATGCAAAGCTATGACTGCTATCACAACAAACTTCCAGTGATGTCAACCTTACGCCTCGTCCTCTCAGTGTCATCACCTCTGAATTCACCCCAAGTTCTGTGCTTGCAGACTTGATTGCTCTCCGAAAATACCTCCAGGTCCACCTCAAGCAAATGAGAGAACCCAGAGAAGCAGACACTATCCTCACATTTTTTCTCATATAGAATTAAAGCATCCATGGCAAAGAGAACTTCTTTGCATTTCCCTTGTTCATTAAGTACTTCCATGCCTCAGAAAGAAGCAATGCTTTTCACCTCCTTCAGCTACACATACAGAAGTTTATGACATAAGAATTAAGAGACCAAACAAACTATTCATAGCTTTTATAACAAAATAAATGAAGCTGCACTATATTGCTGAGGCTTGCTTTTAAGAGGAAGGACGGAAGCCTTCATACGACGCGCTGTGCACAGATACGCCGGCGATGCACAGAAGGCAGAAGGGCATTTAGGGCTTTATGCACACTGTCAGCATGTGCGCCGGCTAAACTGCAGCGCTCGTGATAAACACTGGACTGCCCCGCATTTCGGGGCGTGAATGCCCAGGGCCGCGCTGCCGGCCAGACGCAGCGCGGCCGCCCCGCTGCCGCGGGGGCTCCGGCGGGCGGACACTCCAGCCCCGCGCCC
>WBMZ01015463.1:0-20620 GCA_013400975.1 Atrichornis clamosus
GGGGCGGGGCGGGGCCGGGCGCGGCGCGGGGCGGCCCTTCCGCTTCCCCAGCAGGCCCTGGTGCTTCCGCGGGTTCGGGGGCGGGCGGCGAGCGCGGGGCAGTGTCTGTGGTTCGGCATTAGCCCTGAGAAATCCGGAATGGAGATGCTCTCTTAGGGAAAGGCCTTTCCACCTGGGCGTTTCCCAGAAGACAGTGCTGTGTATCCGCACTTGGAATTTTTCCTGTGGTGTGCAGCTGAAATTGAGCTGCGGTGTTATTGTGCCCACCCACTTCACAGAAACAGAATCACAGAATCGGTAGGGTTGGAAGGGAGCTTGGAGATAGAATTACAGAATCATAGAATCATCAAAGTTGGAAAAGACCTTTAAGAGCATCAAGTCCAACCATCAGCCAGCACTGCCCCTATAACCACTAAACCACATCACCCAGTGCCAGACCCAGACACCTCTTACACACTTTCAGATATGGTGACTCCACCTTCTTCCTCGACAACCTATTCCCATCCCTGACCACCCTAACAGTGAAAAAAATTCTAGTAGCTAATCTGAATCTCCACTGTTACGATCTCTATGTCTAGTCCAAGCCCCTGCTGAGACAGGGTCTCCTGGAGCAGGTGACACAGGGATGTGCCCAGGTGGGTTTTGAATGTCTCCAGAGGTAGACTTCATGACCTCCGTGGTCAACCAGTTCCAGCGCTCTGCCACCCTCAGTGAAAGAAGTTCTTACTCTGGCTGAGGTGGAACTTCCTGTGTTTTACTTTATGGCCATTGCTCCTCGTCCTGTTGCTGGGCACCACTGAAAAGAGCCTGGCACCATGCTCTTGGCACCCATCTTAGAAATGTTTATATGCATTGATGAGATCCCCTCTCAGTCTCCCCCTCTCCAGACTGAACAGACCCAGCTCCTGCAGTCTCATAAGAGATATACACCTCTCCATTAATCATTTTTGTGGCCCTCCACTGGACCCTCTCCAATAGTTCCTTGTCTTTCACCACTTGGCACTTTTATGAAGACTGAGCACATATTGAGGCTGTTATGTGTGCAATCATTCTGAATTAAATATGAAAATATACAATATCGTGTGTTTATGACATGTCATACCACAAATTGATCAGAAGATGGGGCAGTTGTACTTACGATTTTTAAACGTTTTCAAGTATATGCGCAGTTAAGCATTTTCTGAATAATTACTGACAAGTCATCAATTTCCTTCAATATCAATTTAAAAAATGGATTCTGGATTTGCATAAATAATGCAGTTAAAATGGACAAATTCTATACATACTGTGCTAAAGGCCATCATGTTGCTAGGTTTTGTGTGTTTTGAATAAACTCTGCAGTACAAAGCACATTTTGTTGTAGTACTTTGAGTTTAATATGAGGTATACCAGACTTGAAATTGTAAACACCCCGTGAACAGGAGGAAAATACCAATGTACGTTTATTTTAAAGTGTGATGTTGTATATACACTTGAAGTATTTCAGAGAAGAATATATAAATATGGTGCAATGCTGCAAATCTAAATCAGCTAGCTCAACAAAGTTCAGAATATATCCATTGATAGGAAGGCTTTACAAGGTGGAAGAAAAAGGTGCAAGTTTTAGCCCATCTCTTTGAGTTCCTGGGCTCGTTCTAAGGAAGAAAACTTATATTGTCATGGATGCTCAGGGTGCAATCTGAAAAACAATTGAGTAAACAAGTGGGCAATGGAGGGGAGAAGGCACTTTAAAGCAAGGATGCTGAACCTATAATTGGGTGATGGCCAGTGCTGTATGGCAGATGAGTTGTATGGCACCACCCAGAGGCACCAAAAGGCTGGAAAAGCTCCTCCTCCACTTCCGTCTCTGGCATGTTGGATCATCACTTCAAGAAAAACATTGTGGGTGTCCACAGAAGAGCAACTAAGCTGGTGAATGATTTAGAGATTAAGTATTATGAAGAGTGGCTGAGGGAGCTGGGATTGTTTAGCCTGAAGCAAGGGAGGCTCAGGATGAACCTTACCATTCTCTACAGCTACCTGGAAGGAGGTTGTAGCCAGGTGTGGGGCGGGCTCTGCTCCCAGGCAACCAGTGACAGGATGAGAGGACGTAGCCTCCAGCTGCACCAGGGTAGGTTCAAGTTGAACATCAGGAAAAATTTATTTGTGGAGAGGGTTGACAAGCATTGGAATGGCTGTCCAGGGAGTGGTGCAGTCACCATCCCTAGAGGAGTTCAGGAAACAGCTGGATGTGTCACCCAGTGCCATGGTCTAGTTGGCAAGGTGATGATCAATCAAAGGTTGGATTTGATGATCTTGGAGGTCTTTTCCAACCTGAGTGATTTATGACTCTATAGTGATTGTGGAAAGCAAGTTAATTAGAATGTGAATGCCCTTTGATTTCAAAGGTACAAGCAGGTATTCACAGTGAAACAGACGTAAGGAAAAGCTCAGTCACAACCTGGAGAGCTGAGAGCCAGAAGAGGGCCAACAGTTCAATGTGCTCTAAATTAAAGTGCAATAGGTTTACTTTCTCATTATAGAGTGCAGGAATGCTTATCTGCTTCAAATCTCTGATTACAAACCTGCAGGTGAGCTAGCAGCTAATTCTCCTGTAAAGTCAAAATATAAAATTAAATCTATATTTCTAACCTGAGTTAGAATGACAAGTAGCCACATTTTGGTGCAGTAACAGTATTTTTGTGTAGCGATGACAGGTTTGAGTGTAGTGCCTTGCATTGTGTAAAAATGCTCTCACCAGCAATTGATGTATAACTCTGATATTGCTAATTTGCTTCATATCATTTGATATGAGACAACACATTTTCAGAGTTACAATACTGGCAAAAGCAAAGACAGTAATGAGAGACACAAGATGTAAAGTGATTTGACCCATCTTGATTTGGTTGGCATGCAGCACATGGAGTTCGATATAGACAAATAAAAATTAATGAATCTAGGAACCAGGGAGCAATTTTGGGGATATGTGCCAACAGGAACAATCTGCCATGTGCTAGTTAGGAAAAGCATTGGGAAATTATTTTGGAAATACCATTAAATACTACTGAAATCATTAGCCTTGCTAATATAAATGGTAAAAGGCAAACTGTATATCAGCTGTAGCAAGCAACACAGAGTCCAAGCAAATGAGACTGCAGATGTCATCAGTTACGATTTTTGATGTCTCACTGGTCACCTTATAAGTGTTGGACTTTCATAAACTAGTGATATGTCATATATGCATACCAAAGATTTGGACAGGAAGGCTTGTGTGTGGATTTATGTAGATAGCTGAATTGCAGTTAGTGAGGAGGAAACTAAAAAGGACGATTAAGAAAAACTGCAAGTTTAGTTGTGTCTGATACCAGGTTGACATCTATGCTGTATTTCAGAAATAAATGTAAGTGGACTGGAGTCAGAACTCTGAACAAAGAGAATACAAACGTGCATACTAATACATGAAAGTAGTATTTTCTAAAATTATTAAACTGGTCTTTAAATCTTGTTTCTGTGGACTCTGGGATATCTGTACTATAAAGTCAGGACTTCATGGAAGATAAATAAAAAGCAGATTTATCTGCATATTGGATCTTTAAGTCCTTAAGTATTTGGAGGTGTGCAAACCAAGAAAGATTGAAAATTACTGCTGTACAGCACTGTTTGATTATATTCTGAGCTGTATGCATAGATTTAAAACTACTTTTTCAAATAGTTTCTCTTAAATGCTTTTTTTTCCCTTTTTTTTTATTTTTGTGTTCGACTGCCATCATGTGGTTGGTTTGGTGACTTAAGGTGTACTTTTATTTTTCTTCCTCTTAAACATCATGCACTATTCCCTTTTGTTTCTTTGTGAAATGCTGTTAATTCTCTCTGCAGGCTGGCGTGGTGGGTTTGGGGTTTTAGGAAAACGTAGCAGATACTGTTCTCTCCCTTCTAATCTCTAATCCAAACTCACTCAGATTGACTTGATTCTGTTGGTTGCAGTATGTTACATCCTAGAACAGTTCTCCACTAGGCAGAAGGAGTAGGTAAAGAACATAAGCATGTATTCTTTATGCATGTGGTCCCTTTTTGTTTACTTAGTATATTTTTTAAGGATTAAGTCTATTCATGAAGGTTTTTGGATTAATTGAGAATTTATGGGTTTACTGCTATGAATTGTTGACAGACAGCAGTACAAGTTACAGACATTGTACATTTTTGCCAGACAAAATCTAAGTAAAGTTCATCTACACTCAGGTAGCTTTGCCTTACTCATCTTTAAAAATGCTGATTTGGGTGTTAGGAAAAACAAACGTATTAATTAATGCCAGGCTACTTAGTCCCTACAGCTCCAAAGGGAATCACACTGGTGATGTATTACTAAATTCTTCTGAGGAGGTAGAAATGAGTATTAAAGTTTTCTACAGTTCCCTTTTCTGTTTACTCCCATCTTTTAATTACCTCACCCTGTCTCCATTCCCCCTCACCCCAACAAAACAAAAAACAATCTATCAATCAGGTCTGTGTAGAAAAAAATGTTACTAAGTAGTTGAAACATTGTGGTAGGCTAGAAAAGGCTGCTAAACCAAATCACAAAAGTGTTTAGTTGTCTACCTGTTGTTTGGATGCCTCCTTCCTACTGATGTGAATGTGTCTGGACTTTGTTTATAGTGCAACATGAAGTGTTATATACCTATTTTTTCTCAGGGTTATCTGTGAGAAGAAATTTTAATATCAAGAGTCATACTCAAAATTCCATTATGTGCACATTTGTGTCTTGGGAATAATGAATGTCACCAGTTTACCAAATGCTGATTGCTCTGTCCTTTGCAGCAGAGATAAGCTCTGAACTGAAGTGGCTGACATCAGTTCTTCCAACTAGTTCTCAGTTAAGAGGTAAAGATAATTTTAGTAGCAGTGATGGCAAAGTGGTGAGAGAGAGGGATGCTGATCCCTGTTTTGTGCTTGGGTCAGACAGTGAGACACTATATGGAAGAGCCAAGAACATGGTGTCATGCTCATCTTCCCAGTGTCCCCATCCTGAGTTAGGATAGCCCCACAGAGTTTTTTGTCTGGTAAAGGCAAAGGCCCTCCAATCTAGAGCAGAGTAAGTTGCTTTCTGCCAGCAGGAAGATGGAGAAAAAAATTGGGGCACAAAAATTAAATTCTTCAGGTGTCAAGTAACATACTATGGCACTGACAGTTGCATGGTCCCTTTTGTCTCTCCTTAGGCCTCCTTATTTTGAGAAGAGGGTAAAACTTATATTTTGACCTGTATATCAGGACCAGATTCTCTGAAAAGGTAGAGTCCAAGTCTAAGAAACAGAAAGTTCTCATGTCTCTTATTTTCTCTTTTGAAATGATGAATTAGTGCTAGAATTGAAAAAGTTCTTAGATTATTAGCTCCTACTGAAATTATAGAAGAGAGACAATGGGCAATTTCTTCGTAGGTATTTGCCCTCAGAATCTGTTGATGAGATAAAAGAAGCTAGTGATTGTCCTGTGCATGTGAATGTTTACAGTTGACATCCTTGTGCAATGGGAAGGAATTTCTGGAGAATCACAACCTTCTTTGATAGTCCATACAGCAAGGTAAAAAAGAGTTATTTCTTGTGTACATACCATATATATAGTGTCTTAATGCTGTAGACAATAGATTAGTTTTAGGTAAGCTGCTTAAAACTGCTGGAGCTAAAACTTCATCATCATTGGCAGAAACACCAATGAGTGAGTAGTTCACCAATGAGTATTCATAGTTCAAACTACATCAGAACTTAACCATTCTACTCACAGTTGCATCTCATTTAGGATTCATAAGTGTGTGGAAAATGAAAATGGACTATTTTAGAAGCAGTCATTTATTCATTTTTTGCAAGTTACCATGGCATTTACATGTTGTTTAAAGACAAGGATCATCTTTTCCCTCTGAAAGCATACTGAGGTTTTCTCTTATTTTCAGGTAAAATGATCTTACAGAGACAGGTAAATTTAAACATACATTATCCTTACATGGTCATTCAATGTGTAGCTCACAGCAAATGCTTTGGATTGTGGACTTCAGTTTTTCAGGAGAAAAAGGAAAAAATACAGCATTGTAATTGGCAAGAAAAAAGTCTGTAATTATTAAGACTATAGGGGATAATTGAATTAAGAATGTCAAGTTCCAACACAGTG
This sequence comes from Atrichornis clamosus, assembly GCA_013400975.1. Classification (NCBI taxonomy): domain Eukaryota; kingdom Metazoa; phylum Chordata; class Aves; order Passeriformes; family Menuridae; genus Atrichornis; species Atrichornis clamosus. The sequence goes on from WBMZ01015463.1 coordinate 6,136, forward strand.
ATACTAATACTATATCTCTGGCATTATTAGTTAGAAGTAGCTCAGACAAGCTTAGTGTGAAATGAATGGACTAATAACTTGCTTTGTACTTAGTACCCTCTGATTAACTGCAGGGTTTACCTAGCAATGACAATACACAGAAGAAAAGATAAAAGGCATGTAGAGTCATCAATTTTAGTAACGTGAACTGCATTTCAAACTATAAAGTTATTTGATACAAGGGACTGAATTTTAGATTTCAATAAAGCTGACGTGAAATATATTAATTGCATTAAAATGTTAAAAGAATTATATACTCATAATTTAGTCAGAATTAAACAGGAGAGTTCCAGTCTTCTAAAACGACTGGTTTCCTGCAGAAAATGCCATCCAAGTATTTAGACTAGCTTTACTTTTTATCGTGGAGAGACTGAGAAAAAGTTGATTTTACTGGAAAACTTTGTTCCCAATCAGGTGATGCACTGGAAAAGTGCAGAATGAAGAGGTGTTTCAGGTTGCTGAGAGGAGTAAACAAAGATACTCAGAAAGTGATCTGTGCTAAAGGGACAGGAACCTCCTTCTCTACATGTGGCAATCAAAACCATTTGCCCATTTAAGTGTCTTGCTCTCTAAATTCTTTTTCTTACTTTTACAAGTTTTCTGTTTCAAACTCCTCTTTTCTAAAAACCTGACACACTGGTCCTCATCTCCCCTTCATCTACTATGCTAGTGTGTAATAATACTTGCCTTTTTAAAATTTTCCATCCTGAAGCATTGTTTTGTCTCCCAAGTATTCATCTACATGTTACTGCTTTAATTCTTGCAACATTCTGTTTCTTGCTGTTTGACATTGTGTCCTTCTGAACTGTGATGAAAATTCATTATTTCATATCTTTTCACAGAGGTACATGAAAGTCCCATCTACTTTCATATTGATACTCTCTGTGAAAGAACCTGTGATTCCTGTGACACGTTTGCGTCTGCAATGCACTCCTCAAAAGTGTCACATACTTGTGACATTTTAAGAATACATAAGGAAGAATGCAAGGATGAAATTCAAGGGGAGCAACCATGTTTGGAACAGCAATTTGTTCGGATGAGATACTGGGAAGTACTGAGAAAAGCACCCATCAGATGAGAAACCTCTGGGAGGTCATGAGTAACCTCATAATTGAGTTGAGATGGTCATTTCTTTCATCAAAGGATGAATTCCTGCTTCCTCTTTATGGAATGTTATCATAACACCAAAATAAATAATAGGATTTTATACGTCATTATAGTTATACATAGCTTACTTGTATAGATTGTGTATGTGCGTCATGCACTCAAGCTCGGCCTTTGGGAGAATGCAACCAGTGGTTGCTGTGGACCATTGAAATTAACTGGTTTACCATATTTGAATGAAAATTCTTTGCCCAATAGAGGGTGTTGTAGTTCTTAGAATAGCTAGAATACCGCTATTTAGTTTAACTAAATTTGGTGAAAAAAAAGGCCTCAGCACATTCCTGTGGTTAAGAAATTAAGGGTCAGGGAGTTTTGCTGATTTATAGCAGCTGAACATCTGCTTTGGAATACACAAAGTGAAGGATTCAAATTTATGGTTTTCCACAACAACCATGACTTGTATCCGTTTTACATACTATTGGCATTATTACTGAAAACATTTATTCTTGAACATATACATGTTTTTAGACTTTAATTTGGTTTTTTTTCTTTTAAATTTCTCCTCAAACAAAATTATGCTGATATTTTTGTTTTCTTCCCATTCTCTTATTTTTTTAAAAACCAGAAGTATAAAGACTAGTAAAATCTAATAACCTGTCTCCTGTATTCTACATAGAAATTGATAGACATCAAAGCTTCAAGAGATGTTTGTAATCTAGAAGTGTCTAGATTAATTAGGAATATATCCCCAATACCACATTCCTCTTTCAGTTAAAAACTGTGTAGATGAATAGGAGCATTTCCTGAACACAACATTCCTTTATTAGTTTAAACCATCTAGTTCTGAAATAAAATACTTGGAATGATTCATGGTCCTTATGGACCGTAACTGCAAGTATTAGAAAGGTTTTTTTATTTTAATTTTACCATTAGATGGAAATAAACAAGTTTCCTTATTTTGTTCAAATTCAGTTTTCTTTGGTTTTTGTGAAACTATGAATTCCAGAAAGTCCTGAGCCTATTAAGAGGTTGTTTTTTTTCTCTTCTTGCTTCCCTCCTGCCTCTTTGAAATATACTAAGTAGCTTTGGGTATTACATGTTCTTAGAAAAAATATATGAACACCTGAAAATTAAAGCTGAAAAGAAAACTGCTTATTCAGCACAACAGTGGGGTGCTGCTAACACCACTGTAAAAAAAATAATCAGCAGATAAACCTAAAGTATTATGGCAACTCTCATATCAAGATGGCTAACTGTGGAAAACAGAGGAGACAGTCTGATATTCAAGCATCTTGTCACTTGTCATTGGAAATGGTTGAAATTGAAATGCTTGTTATTAAATTGTATGAAACTGGTAGTGTCAGAGCCTGTTCAGCAATTTGACATATGGTTCATCCTTGCATAGTGTTTTACAAAACTTAGCATTACATGAAGTGTGTATGGATGGGTTTCAAAATCCATTCGTCGCTCCTATTGCCTCACTAATGTTTTTGTTTTAAAAATCTTCATAAGCAGCCAGCATTAGTATATTTTCATCAGCATCACCTATGTAGAGCAAAATCCTAGTGCACCTTTCCTCTTCTCTTTCTGTAATAGCTTCATTCTGCAGCAGTGCAACTAAAAGCAAAACTCAGGAGGTGCTAATCAGGAGATGTGAATCTAAGTTAGTGCTATGATGACTCACATGACGACAGAGAAACGTTTTTGGCTTGGAACCTTTTTCATATGACATTGAAAAGAAAAATCATTGTGCAGCTTTGCATGGCAAAACTTTCAACAAGCTTTGTGTATTTTAGTGAAGATATCTGTTCATTTCAGGCAATAAGTGATAAGGACATATGCCCTAAGTATTGCACCTTTGAGCTTCCAGTGTTGTTGCATTTGTGTGAAAAATTGCTACAACTGACAGAGAAAATGAAAATCCTGACTCCTTTTTTTTAATTTCAGAGGGTATTGTGTTTACAATGAGCAGAACCCTTGGGGACAGAGAAGTTTCCCAACAAAATTTCAGAAGAAAATGCAAAGACAGCAGGCAACTGGCTATGGCTTCCCAGATTTCTGGATTATTTTCTAGTCTGCACAAGTTGGAAACAGTTGCCATGGAACTGCTTCCTATTACTCTGGCCACTTCTCACCCATGATAAACTTTCTTTAGGTTACCTAAATATCCCCTGTACCATATGTTCTGAGAGGGTCATCTGCCTTCTATTCTGTGATGAGATGACTAGCTAAGCCAAAAAGATTCTTGGATGTTGTATTGCAGGGTCTTTAACAGTGTATGTAGTGTTCTTCCAGCCGAACTGGTGGGCTGTGAACTGGATAAATAGTGTGGTGGGTGGAAAATTATCTCAACCGTTGATCTCTAAGGTAGTGATCACTGGTAAAAAGCTCACCTGGCAACCAGGTATGAGTTGCTTACCTCAGGGATTGATGCCAACCATGTTTATTCTCAGTAACAGCTTGGATTACTGGGTCAAGTGCATTGTTTGCAGATACATGAATTGGGAAGGGTGGTCAGAAATGGGCTGGCCAGGACCTCATAAAAATCACCAAAGGCAAATACAAAATCCTACATCTGGGATGGAAAAAGGCCCATGCAACAGCACAGGCCAGCAGTGGCTGGCTAGGAAACAGCTTTGTGGAAAAGGACTCGAGGCCCTTGTGGGCAGTGAGTTGTACTGTCACCAGTGTGCCCGTCTGGCAAGGAAGGGCAGCTGCATTGTGGGCTGTGCTAGGAGGAAGATAGCCAGCAGTTGGAGAGAAATGGTGGTTCTTCCCTTCTGTCTGGCACTTGAGGGATGACCTCTGGAGTGATGTGTCCAGTTTTGGGCTCCCCAGCGTAGAACTATTGGCATAGTAGAGCAAGTGCATCAGAGAGTCATTCTGATGTTTAGGAGGCTGTAGCACATGATGTCCAAAGAGAGATGTGTTTGTTCCATCCTAAGAGAAGGCTAATGCTCTATATGACTACCTCACAGAAGAGTGTTGAAAAGACAGAGCCAGACTCTTCTCGGAGGAGCACAGTGGAGGGAGAAGAGCCTGTTACCAGAAGTTAGAACATTGGAAACCCATCCTAGTGCAAGGGGAAAACCTTTGCCCTGAGAGTGGTCAAATTCTGTAACATGTTGCCTATATAGGTTGTGGAATCTCCATCCAAGGAGACACTTGACTCTAAACTAGCCACTGCCTTCAGTATATGGATCTGAATGGACTTACACTGAGTAGGGCATTGGTGTGTTTTCCAGTGGTTCCTCCCAAATGACCTGATTCTGTCCCAGGGATTCACTACATGGTAAGCATTGAATGGATATGGACTGACGCCAGTAATAGATATTTCTCTCTTTTCATTCATATTTTTGAAGTGGCAGGTACAGGTCAATGGAGTTTTGTTTTGCAGGGAACATTATAAAAATTAAACAACTAAAAATGAAAGAAGAAGAAATGACTTGTGAATTTTCATTCGTATGGTATATTACCTGAGTCTTAGAGGTGCATGAACAGTATTATATGTATTTCACTTCTTCTATGTCTTGATATTTCCTTTAATAACTTATTTTCTCTCGTAAGAACTTCAGAGTAATTGCATTCACTTTCATGTTGCAGATAGTCACATCATGAAACTGCTTACACCAGTGATGATCCATCTGAAACCTAGACTTTTTGCTCCTCCTGGTCTAACTGGGGTTATTTTCTGTAATTTCTGATTCCCAAGCTAATTGTAATGATAATGAGGATGAAGAAGTGTATTCCTACTGCTGAGAGACATTTGCTAGTATTTTTTAAGTCTCATCTTCGGTGGAGAGGTAAAGTCATTTTATTGAAGCAACTATACACAGAGATAGAGTAAGTTGTATATCAAATGCTTTGTTTAACTGCTTAACTGTTTCCTACTTGAATTGAAGTATATCTGTGCCTTCCCAGTTCTTTACTAGCTAGAAAATTAACAGGCTTTGAGATTTCCCTCACTGACAGTCCAGTATTTGAAAGCTTAAAAGAGAAGTGTTTGCATACAAGGTAGTAATTAGTTGTGGATCATCTTTGTTCTCTCAGGCTAATGATCCAAAGAGGAAAAGCACCAAGACAAAACCAGTGTGCAACTTATACTCAGATCTAAAGTCTAATTTCAGACATTGATAATTGTTCTGTTTCTAGCTGTTCATGGTTTTCTTTCTTGTAATGCTTCCCCCCTCCCCAAAGTTACATATTTCTGGTATCAAATAATTTTATTCAGAAATAAATGCTAGTTACATTGACATTATAGTCTCACTATGGGATTAAATACACAGGCAGTTCTGGGTGAAGTTGTATAAATCCTAACAGTGTACTCCATCAACTTCCATTTTTATGCCCACAAGATGAGGCATTAAGTACAGTTTTTACCTTGTAAAACGAAGAAAGGGAAACAATAAGAATTTATTACACCCCATAAACAAAAGGAAAGAAAGAGAATAGAATTTAAGAAATAATGTGCTAACTCAAAACAATCCAGAGATTAATATTAAATATATATTATATATATCTAAACTAACTCAGTGTAATAAATAACATGGAAAGAACATTGTAAATCATAGGTCCTAGTTTAGTTTCCACTGTTGTTTTATGTAAGATCAGCCAGGCATTATAGGAAACCGTGGAGCGTAATTTTAAAGTGCACTCCTTTGGACTGGATTTATATATGTAAAGACTGTGAAACAGTAATGTGCCAAATGTTTCCCATGTTACCAAAAGTTATAGCAACCTTGCTGTTTGCCTATAGATCTTGCTATAGCTGAGTCTTCTACTCTCTTTGAGCTTCTTAATAGGCATGGTTTGCAATATTTGATTTCTCTTCTTGACTCTAAGTTTTGATATGTCAAAATTAATATTTGAGATTACTGAACAGAATTAGGATTCAGTGCAAAAATTTGTTATTGACTTGATGGAAATTAGGTCAAGTGTCTCCTGCAGTATGTTTTTGGAACATTTTTAAAGTAAAACTTAAAATACATTTTAAAAGTTTTTTTAATAAACACCTTACTAACACTTCTGCCAATAAAGTTTTTGTAAGCATGAAAAATATATCATCCTCTTATATGTAACTCTGATCATCTTCTTATATATAAATCTGATCATCTTCTTATCCATATCCGTACATGGTAAAGAAATACAGTGATGCCAACTTACATGATGAGAATCTTAAGTCCAAAGAAGCCCAAATTTGGATGAATTTTCAAGAAATGGTTTTGAAGGGCTGTCATTTTTATTTGCTTACCTATGACTTGTCAGCAAAGCTATATTATAGAACGTCATTCATGAACCAAGGCAAAACAGCTTTCACAGGGGTAAGTTATTTAAAATCAGGTCCCATATAGTCAATTTTTTAGCAATCAAACAAATACTGGAAGTAGTTCCCTAGATAGAAGACAGTCGCTTTCATTTTTCAGAATAAATGGTATAAAAATCTTGGTTTGGATGGTGTTGGAAATACTTTGATGTTGATTGCCAAGTGCATCATAAAAGTCATCTTCAATACCTGTCCAAATTTCTGTTAGTATGAAACCAGCACAGATGCTGGTGCCAGACCTTCAGCTTTGTGTCAGCTTAAGAGTGCCAGAGATTTGCCAGCTAGTCTTCCAGCCACTCACCTGGAATTCTGAAGGCAATAGAAAGTCTACTGGTGTTTTGAAATATAAATCCCATTCTCCGTATCTCAGTATGGATTCCCAGTATTGAATGTTGTCTTCATCTATAGAGGTTTTGGATACAAATGCTTCTTCAGAATCGTGAACAGCTGAAAAATGGGAGAGAGAGATCTGTTTCATTTTGCTTCTAAAACTAACTGAGAAACTTTACAAAATTCAGTTCCAACTGAATGTATCATTCAATTGTGTTCAAAAGCTTCTCTAAGCCATACTGTTATGGTAGGCCTAAAAGGAAAGGCTTGAAGATCAGTCACCCAAAACACATAATCACCCTAAAGTGGTTAATAAATGCCAACATCTGGTTTCAAGCTGGAGAAAACAGTAAGCTACACAGCACTGGCTTCCTTAGATATTTATATCATATATGTTTCTATTGCAAAAATGGATAAAGATTATAAAGTCCACGGTAAAATACAATGCTCGTTAAACCTCATTTTTCTAAGTTCCTTACTAGGTGTGAGAGAAGCAGTCATGTAACTGTGAAATTGACAAATTTATATTAAAATGTGAGTTGTTCCCAGAGAGCTGCTCCAGTGTGGGTCCCTTCCACAAGCTGCAGTCCTGCAGGAATAGGCTGCTCCAGTGTGGGTCCCCCACGGGGTCACAAGTCTTGCCAGCAAACCTGCTCTAGCATGGGCTCCTGCCTTCACAGGGCCACAGGTCCTGTCAGGAGCCTGCTCCAGCATGGGCTTCCCACGAGATGACAGACTGCTTTGAGCATCCACCTGCTCTGGTGTGGGGTCCAACACAGGCTGCAGGTGGATCTCTGCTCTGCTCAAGGGTCCAGCATGGGCTGCAGGGAAACATCTGCCTCACCCTGGCCTGCACCACAGGCTGCAGGGGAATGTCTCTGCACCTGGAGCACCTAGAGCATCTCCTCCCACCACTCACTGACCTTGGTGTCTGCAGAGTTGTTTTTCTCACATATTTTCATTTGTCTTTCCTGGCTGCTGTTGTTTTGCAGCAGTTTTTTCCCCATTTTGCCTGTTATCCCAGCAGTGCTACCATTGTCACTGATGGGCTCAGCCCTGGCCAGTGGTGGCTCCATCTTGCAGTTGACTCACATTGGCTTTGTCACACATGGGGGAAGCTTCTGGCAGGTTCTCAAAGTAGCCACCTCTGTAGCACCCCCACTACGAAAACCTTGTCACACAAACCCAAAATACTTATGTCAATGTATTGTGCAAATATTTTAAAATGTATTATTTGTTCCAGATATTACGCTTTTTTTAGTTTTCTTCTTTTTCAACCTGTCTTACGTGATTTAGGGTTAATAAGGCATTTCTCACCCCAGCTTTTAAAGAATCTGTGAAGCAGGACCATTAGATATCTTAAGTGCCCTGGAAGCCCGGCATACTCTCTGCAGCGTCTGAAGTTTTCAGACTTGTTCCCTCTGCAGCAAACAGGCAGAAATCAAGGACCACAAATGTCGGAGGAAGCAGAAGACTTTTCTAGTGACTCTGAAGGGTCCCTGACATGCAGTAAGTACTGCTGTGAAAAGCCTAAAGGTAAAGATTGTCCTCAGTGTGTATTTATATTGCTTTTTAAAACCTGAATTCCTAAACAAGCAAAGCATATGTAATTATTCTTTTGGGCTATCTGTACATCATTTCTTCCAGCTGTCCTTATGAACTTTTGAATTCTAAAACTAATTTCAAACAATATGGACAGGGTGGATTTGAGATCTTAAAAGTAATGAATTATGAGAAGTTTTGTGAAAATTGGTATTTGGATAGCTAATATCTATGTAATTGAGGAAAAGACAAAAAAACTTATGTGTGTAAGTACACATGGCATTGGTACATGTGCTGAAACAGAAACCAGCTGGTCAGTCCACCGGTGTGTGATCCCAGCCAGGTGTTGCACCTTTTGCCCAGACAGACAGCTGGGATAAAACAGGAGCTGTGGCAGCAACCTCTGTGAGGGATGTAGGATGTAACCTGTTAGGAGAAAATAGTTCGTTACCTCTGTTGTTCATGAAAAAATATTTAAGTTGTATAATTCTTGTTGTGTTTCAAAGTAAAATGTTTGTGATCACAGTTGAAAATATTGATAGAAACAGACAAGTAAATTTATTCCTTGTTTTGTAACTAATTTTAACTAATATATTGTATTTATACATATATTTTTGTTTAAAACAACTTTTAAACATTACAATGCTTACAATGGGGTCCAGACCTAGCCAACAAAGCACTTTTAAGAAAATGGAAAGCCAGCTTATTTTTACTGTTTGCAAGTCATATGATATCTTCCTTAAGAAAGTCATATGCTTTCTTAAAAGTGCATTTTTGATCTGGAAAAATGAGATTTTTAAAAATCTAATCACTCCAAATAGTGAAGCTTACTTCAAACATGACTACAATTGTCCCTCTGTTTTGTATAAAGATTAATTTAGCAGAAAGTTTTAAAATCAGGTGATGGTACGTGAGTTAGTTCTGTCACTTACGGTACTCTAAACCGTGTAATGCTAAATTCTAGATCTTTGGTAGATATACAGAACAGATTTAGGGTCAGTTTGCAGAATGTATTTGTCTAGAATAAAGTTAAGGTATGACAAGTGAGCACAATCTGTTTATAAATTTTCTTACTATTAAAAAAAAAGGAAGAAGGACCAAATCACGATATTCTGCAATTGCTATTCAAGTGATTAAGTAATTTATACTGCAGAAATCCATTTCCAAACTTAAGGCCTCAAACTAACCCATTGTTTTGCAACCCTGGGAGACTACGTACAGCTCCTGGCTTTGTTCTATTTTGATGAAATATGTCATTGATAAAAGAGAGTTCAAGCTTCTCTAAACCAATTAAAATGTTCTTGCCTCAGGTGGTAAATAAAAGCACATGATAGAACTAAAGCAGACTGGGAGAGTGGTAATCAGTACAGTGGTTCAGTATTGAACAATATTGAACACTGTAACAATAACACATAATAAATCATTTTGAAAGGTACATTGGATATATTTTTTTCAAGGACAAATGAAGTATACTCACAAGGATCAAAAGGACACCTTAGTTATTTTTATGCTGTATTTTAGAAATTATTGTCAGTTTCACTTTAAAGTAGCTTTAGCTTTCTTGCCTGCAAAATATTTATGAGAATACTTTGGGCATCGGTCAGTTAGGTATAAATATGTTTTATTGAAAGCTTTTTTCTTGGAAACCATGGGACTGTAATGTTTCATTTTTAAGAGCACTGTCTTGATTTTTATACATTAAATATCTTGATCTCATAAATGTGAAGTGCATTCAACCCACTTATGCAAACCTATGTGTTGTTGCTGTACCATCTTTACCTTTATAGAACTGATTCACTAAAAAAAAAATTCATATCTATTAGAGGAAAATTTCTTTGTCCATTCATAAGTGTGTCACTGTGGAGCTAAAAGCAGTGCTATAGTGTTTCTATTTAGGAAGAAGCTAGAATGGGATAAAAGCCCTCTTTCCTATTGGAAAGCTTCCCTTTAGGCTAAAGAAATTTGACCATTCTTTACTATCAAAAGTTTACCATATAATGCCAGATCAAAATATAAATGGGATGCTGAAGGCAATTCTGGAGGATGCCAGGTTAGCTAAAAATGTGCTGAAGTTGACATGGAGTTACTTATTGTGCCAGTATAGCCAGAGATCCTGTGGGAAATGTCTTTGGTTAGGGTTAAGCTCTCAGTGTGCAGCTTCTTCATCAGAAGGCAACACACATGTGGAAAATGGAAGTGAAAGTGAGTTTGATTAGATTTTGCTACTGCATAGCAAAGCTAAGACCAATTTTTCTCTCCTTCCCAAAGGACAGTCAAGGTTAAGGACACTCAATAATGTGTAAAAGGGGAGTTTTAAGAAGTTCTTGGTGTAGCACTTTATTGTGTGGGATACCCTCCTGCTATTGTGCATTATTTGACCCCTCAAGATAAATATTTGCCTTCAGAGGAAGAAAAGACCAGCAACAAATGTGTAATACATATAATCTGCAGCTTTAAAATATGCAAGATAATACCCTTTTGTTCTTCTTTATTTTTTTCTTTTTCAGTGCCACTGCTTGGAAACCTAAAAAGAGACAAAAGTTTCGGTATTCTTTGCACTTTATTAACAAATATAGGAGACAAGTCCCAGAGAGTTTACCAGAAAATTGCTACATCATGCAAAATACAGCAAAAGACAGCAAATGTGATAGATTCAAAAAACAGTAAAGTGAGAAAAATTTTGCATTAAGATAAAAGATATTAATATATTAAGTTATATCTGTATTTTAACATAAACTGTGGTGCCTTTTGGTTTTTTCAGGTTTTTTTTAATGTCTCTGTTTTTCTATAGACAGTATAGAAATTGATGACGTGGTGAAAGAAAATGCCCAAATCATAGAAATTAGAAATCTTGTTTCATCATTGTTATTCTCCAGTGCTCTTGTCTCATTCTAAAGGAACTCCGTGACATCAAAGCCATTACTGCCTTCCTGTGTCTATTCCAAATCCTTAAGATCATTGAGGGATTTCTTGTATTTGTTCTATATTTTTCCAGACTTTAAACACCTTTGTTCTAGATTATGCTGAAAAATTGTTCTTTATATCCTTCAAATATTTGTGGCCATTTTTTGTAACTTCATGCAAGGTTTGATTTCTCAGACCACTACTGGTGGCCACCAAGCACACACACAGTGTATTCCTGTGGGTCCTCTCCAGTGAAGCATAAGGAAAATATGTTGCTGTGTTCTGAGCAGTTACACAGATGTGCAGTCCTAAAAAGACATAGAGCTTACACAAGATTTATTTACTGTGCCATATTTAACGTACATTTCTTTCAGTAGCACTCTCAGCTTCTCTGTCGCCACTGTTCTCTTCAAGCCATTTGCTCTGTTGTGTGCCTCCCCCACTGCTGTGCCAATGAGTCCAGTAGTGGGGTTCCCACTGGTAATCTGGGTCAGCAAACTAATAAAGGCTGCAGTTTAAATTTTTTTTTAATGTTATTTTTAGGATATCATCTATCTCTATAACACCAGCAAGTAATTTGCTATTTCAAATGCTATTCTGGTCTTCCATGAACCATTTTGCACAAAATGGTTTCTTGCAGCTCATTCAAACTCTATTTTGTTTACTAAGAACTGGAAAAATAAACAACATGCATCTTAAAGATTCACAACTACAGTGCCAAATGCATATACATATTAAAGATATTTATTCATTGCGATTTCTTTCGGTGCTTTGCAGTGTAGCTGTTTTTATTTAAGCTTGATGATCTTAATTGTGCTGTGTTTTCCATTTTACTTTGTTCCCACTAATGTTCTCAGAAGACTGAAGAAATATTGCTGCTCTTACGATAAAATATACACTTGAGAAAACCCCAAAAAGACATGTTTGTTAAGCACTCCAGGCAATAACCAAGCATTGATGCAACTGCATTGGCCATCCTACACACTCACTGATTTTGCATCAAAAGGTAGGAAACAGAAAGTCAATTGCAAAGTGGTGTTAAAAATACACCCTAGTGAGCCCACTCTGAGCAGATATTAAATGCCTAACCATAGGTCACTCTCTTCAGATCTCATTGTTGCTCAGACATCTATCCCATGTAGCTAAGCTTTGGAGTCTTCCTCTTTGATCATGCTCTGCAACTGCTTCGTTATTTTGTTGTACATAGAATCATAGAATAGTTTGGGTTGGAAGTGATTGTTAATAGGCATCTAGTCCCCCTCCCCTTAAATGTGCCGGGACATCTTCAACTAGATCATGTTACTCAGAGCTCTGGCCAACTTGACCTTGGATGTTACCAGGGATGGGGCATCTACCACCTCTCTGGTCAACATGTTCCAGTGTTTCACTAACTTCATTGTGAAAAGTTTATTCCTTGTATCTAGTCTGCATTTATCCTCTTTTAGTTGAAAACCATTACCTCATGTCCAATTGCAAGGGCCTTACAAAAAATTTTGTCCCCATCTTTCTTATAGGCCCCTTTTAGGCATTGGAAAATAGCTCCAAGGTCTCTCTGGAGTATTCTTTTCTCCAGGATGAACATCCCCAACTCTCTTAGTTAGTCTTCATAGCAGACTTGCTCCAGTCCTCTGCTTGTCTTTGTGGCCCTCCACTGGACCTGCTTCAACAGATCCATGTGTTTCCTGTGCTAAGGATGCAGGGCTGGATGCAGCACTCTGAGTGGGGTCTCACCAGAGTGGAGTAGAGGGGCAGAATCCCCTCCCTTGCCCTGCTGGCCATGGTGCTGGTAATGCAACCCAGGACACATTTGGCTTTCTGGGCTGTGAGTGCACAGTGCTGGGTCATGTCCAGGCTCTCATCCACCAGCACCCCCAAGTCCTTCTTATCAAGGCAGCTCTCAATTCCTTCATTGCCCAGCCTGGATTGAGATTGGGGATTGTCCCAGTTCAGGTGCAGCACCTTGTACTTCATTATGGTGAACTTCATGAGGTTCACACAGACCCACTTCCTGAGCTTGTCCAGGTCCCTCTGGATGGCATCCTGTCCTTCAGGTGTGTCAACTGTACCATGCAGCTTGGTGTTACCTGCAAATTTGCTGAGGATGCATTTGATCCCACTGTCTATGTCATTGACAAAGATATTAAACACTACTTGTTCCCTTGATTCTCATGTTTTACAGAGCAGGACTTGGTATCCCTGAGTTCTGAGATGGGAACAGGGTAGCTCACTATCATCTTCCTGTTTCCATTTCTTTAGTATTTGTCAAATCCCTAGCAGTTTTAGAGCTGCTAAGTCTCTTTGTGGATTTGGCTTCTGAAGAAATATATTTCCAACTTGAGATATCTAAAACTTTCCTATGCTTAATGAAGAATGGAAAATGACCATGAAGTTTCCCATACTTCTGGAATCCCTTTGCTATCAACTTTACAGATATCTATATTTAAGGGTAGTCCAGATGTCTCTTTGCATGTTCTTCACTGCAATCACTTATGTAATCACTTATGCTGACATCCTCACTTCCCCTTTTGCTCCCTGTCCTGATGCTGCTTTTGGTTTTGCTCTGACCAGACCCGTTTATCTCCTTCTGATTGGAGTGCTTATTTGGCACGTAAGTGAATATGACATCTGAAGAGCAGTGGAAAGAATACTCCTATATCTTTTTTGTTGACTTGAGCAATTGGTCAATGAGATATTTCTTCTAGGAGAAGTTGTTGAGGGAGTCAGGTATCTTGGTATCATCCTCTTTATTTACAAAGAGTGCTCAAAATGACAGGAATTATAAGCCTCTTTCAGATAGCGCTTGGAATAACTCATGCTGGGCTTTTTTTAGGGCTATAATCCCAGTGCTGTTAGGTGCATATTGTTGATTTATTGATTCTTTCCCTTCATGTCTTTGAATTGCACTAAATGGTGTTCTGCAAAAATCTTCCACCTGCATAATTGATGTGCCTTTGTTTGGCTGTCATACATGCTTACTCCTACGTTGATTCAACTGTTGCTTCACATTATATTGTTCCATGGAGGAATCACGGAATCACAGAATCACAGAATTAACTAGGCTGGAAAAGACCTCTGAGATCATCAAGTCCAACCTATGACCTACCACCTCCTCATCAACTAAATCATGTCACTGAGTGCCACATCCAGTCTGTTTTTGAACACGTCCAGGGACGGTGACTCCACCACCTCCCTGGGCAGATGATTCCAGTGCTCAATTACTCTTTAAGTGAAGAATTTTTTCCT